>CM022393.1:130440778-130545779 GCA_011833715.1 Carcinoscorpius rotundicauda
ATTCAGTAAATTATGATGAACTCTTCAATTAAATTTATTGATTAAAGCTTGGTAATCTAAAGTTCACGTTTTGTGGATCACAAAAACAGTCATTTAACCCTTAAAGAGCTGGAATATTGTAGGTAGCAATATCAGTTAATGATAACTGTCGTTTAAGGGTTAAACACTAAAAGAATGCACATTCACTTAACCACTAGAAAATAAACCATGAAAACAATGGTGTTCTGGTATCTTCACTCTCAGATAAAAGTCACGTGTATCTGTAAATATCGAAATTTCTGGTTGTTAAAACTTTCAGGATACTTGTTTGTTTTCGAGCAAAGCCACATGGGACTCTCTGCTAAATCAACTACAGTGAATCGAGCCCCGGATGTTAACGTTGTAGATCCCGTAGACTTACCGCTGTTCCCATCGATGGGTCTTTAGGAATATGACGAAGTCAGATAACAAAGTTTTTACTGTATGTCGTGTAACTTATTTTTGTCACATATAACTCTAACCTAGTGTTCAACTCGGCTCCTATTTTATTATAGATCGATATCGAAATGTCTACATTTTACTTATTTCGTGATGTAAACAAACCAGTCATTTTCTTAATAGTAGATATTCGTAGTTAATTTAGAAACAGCTTACTGTGTCGGGTTTCAAATGAACCAAATTTCGTGGTATCTAATAAGTACGAGATATTAACTCATTGATATTTACTTATGTGACAATGCCTACAAGCCTACAGTAAGATATACGGCATAGTAAATTTCATTTCTAATGTATTTGTTTTATTACCTTGATATATTATAATAATGGTAGCCAGAAATAGGATTACTATTACTACGTCCCAAAATAATTAACTGTGGTACTATACTATAATGGAGAAATGATACCAACAAAGAACATTAATGCCAAATAATCCACATATAAAGTGTTTAAGGTTTGAGAAATTTTAGAAGTATATATGTGTTGATAAGATGCGACCTAAATGCATACAACAAAATGATAGTTAAACGCTAATATATGCAACTATTGAGTTACCACGTAGCTAAGAGACCTGTTGAAGATACACAAGGGTGCAACGTTTTCAGCTATTACGTCACTTGGAGACCTGCTGAAGATATAGAAGGTGCAACGTTTTCAGTTACTACATCACTCGGAGACCTGCTGAAGAAACAAAAGGGTGCAAGGTATTTAGTTATTATTTCACTCGAGGTCCTGTTAAAGTAAGAGAAAAATACAACTTATTCAGTCATCAGGTGACTTGTAGATGTTTACTTCAAAATTAAGGACTGCTAAGATAGCTACCTACACGTGCCTCCCAGTGGCACAGTGGTATGTGTGCGGACTTACATACTTAAAACCGGGTTTCGATGGTGGGCAGAGCACAGATAGCCCATTGTGTAGCTTTGTGCTTAATTCTAAACAAACAAAACAAAGCTATACACAAAATTCGACGAAAATACTATTCTGTCCATTGCAACCCAACACGTTAACTGTTGCAAATTTATCTCACTGCAATAAGAACATTTGAAATTCATCTCCTAGTAATACGCTTCTTTCTTAGTCTGGAAGTTACTTTACCGGCCTCTTAAGGAAACGTCATGATTGTAACAGTTGCGAAACTGTTTATATTTCGCTGTTTTGATCAAGAAATAAGGGGTGTTACGGTATGCTTAATGTAGGCATTGTAGTCTGAAGAAAAAGTACAGCTGAGGCTTATCAGATTATAATATATATATATTCATATATAACGTGGAACATAGAATAAATGCCCTAACAACAATAGATTTTGTCATGTAACGCACAAACCTTTGTACAAGATGTTGATTAGAAGGGTGCATACAGCCATAAAGCTGTAAAAATATTTTTTATTATTCGAAGAATCATTCTTACGGCAACTTGTCAGAGTTAGGAACCACATCGTAATGCAAAAAAATGTGATCACCTGATAATATATTAAAATATTCTCACTACACTTAATCAGATTAAGCCTACTTATTTTGACGTACTCATTTGCTAATGTGAATTGCAGGTGGCTTTAATGTATTTTAAATTACTTGGCTTATTAAAGGTTTGTTGAAACGAGTTAGGATTAATTTTGTTGCTTTTTACTTTAATTGAAAAATGTGATTTTTACTTTCAGGTTTTTGAAATTACACTTACATTACGTTACTTACATTACATTTCATGCAAATATTGGAAATTCAACACATTTTATTTTTTGCACATAATAGGTGCACATCAATAAATAGTCGAAAATTTTAATTTGTTTTTGCTACACGATTCTGATATTTTAAGAAAAGCTTTGAATACACAATATCAGCAAACAGAACCAGTGTGGACAAAATATGTACAATTAACAGGAAAACACGTGCTCCAAGCAGATCATCCACCTGTAGAGGCCGTATTATTGATTCAAATCTATGGTCAGTGGCATTTCTACGCATGTCTTCTGTTTCATCAGTCCAATGGCCCGGCATGGCCAAGCGTGTTAAATCATGCGACTCGTAATCTAAGGGTTGCGGATTCGCATCCCCGTCGCGCCAAACATGCTCCCCCTTTCAGCCGTGGGAGCGTTATAATTTGACTGTCAATCCCACTATTCGTTGGTAAAAGCGTAGCCCAAGAGTTGGTGGTGGGTGGTGATGACTAGCTCCCTTCCCTCTAGTCTTACACTGCTAAATTAGGGACGGCTAGCACAGATAGCCGTCGAGTAGCTTTGTGCGAAATTCCAAAACCAACAACAATCATCAGTCCACTTTTTCACAAGTCCAGTCTGGACTGTTCTTGTAATCCTGAATAGATTAGAAAAAAAATGTTGTATTACAATATTTCTATTAATAATGATATTAATATAAAAATCCTAATTTTTATAATATTTAATGTTTTCTGTCTTAGCATTTACACGCTTGCATCATATAATAATTTTCTGTCAAGTCCTCCAACGTGCTCAAATGGAAAAACCTATTTCTCTATAACAACTGTAAGGGTATGATTTCCATAAACTGGGTATGACCAGGTAGGTTAAGGCGTTCGACTCGTAATCTGAGGGTAACGGGTTTGAATCCCTGTCACACCAAACATGCTTGCCCTTTCAGCCGTGTGGGCGTTATAATATGACGATCCATCCCACTAGTCGTTGGTGGAAAAGTAAACCAAGACTTGGCGGTTGATGGTGATGACTAGCTGTCTTCCCTTTGGTCTTACAGTGCTAAATTAGGAACGGCTAGCGCAGATAGCCCTCGTG
Source organism: Carcinoscorpius rotundicauda (assembly GCA_011833715.1). Taxonomy (NCBI): domain Eukaryota; kingdom Metazoa; phylum Arthropoda; class Merostomata; order Xiphosura; family Limulidae; genus Carcinoscorpius; species Carcinoscorpius rotundicauda. The sequence continues at coordinate 130,444,017 of CM022393.1, forward strand.
TAGCTTTGCGCGAAGTTCAAAAACAAAAACAAAACAAATAATTTCGATATAATTCACGTGGCGGTGTCTATTTCAGAAGATCATTAAAATAATTTGCTTGGAACGTGTGCGAAAGAAATAAATTACCCCAACTGCGAGCTTTAAATTAACCCGTATATAATAATTTGAAAACGTGTGCATATTCCCACAGACATCAATCAACACAAGAGACTACGTGTGCTAAAACATGGAATCCTACCCGATTGATTTAGTTCATGAAGGCGGAACTTTTTATCAGATGGCAATTACAGTTCTTCCTATTCTGAGTAATGTTCATTTTTATGCATAAATATATCTACAAAACAGGATCTTAATGTGTGGGTCTAAATGAATACCGTTTCTTCATGTATACATTCACATGAACGTAAAGTTAGGTGGCCCATGAGTAAATGTAATATTTGATTATTCTTGGATCTTACTCCCGCTAGTACAGCGGTAAGTCTACGGATTTATAACAAAAAATCAGTGGTTCGATTCCCCTCGGTGGAGTAAGCAGATAGCCCAATGTTGCTTTGCTATAGCAACGTATACTTAAATCTGTTATGTTTAGACGTATGATTACAAACAAAATATTAAGACTAACGTATTCAGTACCATCTGGATCCCTGGCACTTTAAATGTTTATAAAATCAGTACGTTTATGCTATGGTACAACAAAAAAAGTACAAATGTCAATTTTGTCTGTTCTCTACCCTCGTAACATGACAAACCATACATGATGTATGGAACAAAATCATATAATGAATTAATAATATCGTAATTTTCAAGCAAATACAACATGTTTCTGTCGCGCAATTCGAACAACAGAGAAAATTGTTAAAAACACAGAATATAAGAAACTTTCTGTAGCACTGCTTGGGACCGGAAGAAGGTACCTTTGCATAAAATACCCCGTATGTTGGTTGACATACATATGAATAGTTCACCAAAACTCCTGTGCTTTCTACGCTGGAAAATTTAACAAAATACAAAAATTTCTTTTTGATTTGTTTTGAATTAAGCACGAAACTTTGCCCACCACGGATATCGAAATCCGATTTTTAGGGTATGAGTCTCCAAACATACCGTTGTACCACGGGAGGGGGGCAGACAAAAATTGTAAAATTATGTTTGAGACCTGTAAAATATTATCTTTGCAACGAATACCATGTAAACTGGTCGAAATAAGACAGTTTAATTTCCAAAATCCCTTAGTGACACAGCATTATGTTTACAGACTTAATAGAAATAGGATTGCGATACCCGTGGAGAACAGAGCACAGATGACCCATTGTGTTGCCTTGTGTTTAATTACAAACAAACCCTATAAAATAACCAAAAATAAGCATATCCACATATTTGTAAGTATATGGATAGAATCATAGAAAAGCATCTTTGTACAAAATGCCATGTAAATTGACCGAAACACGGCGGAGTAATTGCAAAAAACAAAACAAAAAACGCTTTTAAATTATGCTTTTTGTGGCATCTTTACCCCACCTATAATTACTAAAGTAGGCACTCCATTTTTGTTTGTCAATATATAGGGTCCATAGAAAAGTAGCAAATCTCACGTAAATTGGTCAATATATAAACGAGTAGTTGACTAAAAGCCACAAAATTACGCTTTTTCATGATTTCTTACCCCTAAACGAAAAGATTAAAAATAGGCAAATATAACTTTTTCGTCAATATTCTGGGGGTGTGAAAATTTATATTTATGACAATTTTTATCTTAACTGCTGTAAATATGACTGCACAAGAGCCCCCAAAAATTATATTTTTAGGGTTGTTTAACCTTTGTGCCCGTCCATCGCTGATACAGTGGTAAGTCTACGGAATTACAACGTTAAAATCAGGGGTTCGATTCCCCTCAGTGGAATTAGCAGCTACCCAATTGTGCCTTTACTGTAAGAAAAACACGCACGCACTTTTGTACCAATAAATTTCTTTCAAAAAACCAAATCAAGCATATAAAAAGAATTGTTTGTTTGTTGATTTTTAATTTCGCGCAAAACTACTCGAGGATTATCTGCGTGAGCTGTCCCTAATTTAGTAGTGTAAGTCTAGAGGAAAGGCAGCTAGTCATCACCACCCACCGCTAACTCTTGGGATACTCTTTTACCAACGAATAATGGGATTGACAGTCACGTTATAACGCGCCCACGACTGAAAGGGCGAGCTTGTCTGACGTGACGGGGATTCGAACCCTCGACCCTCGCATTACGAGTCGAGTGCTTTGACTACCTGTCCATGCTGGGCCTCTATGAAAAGGAGTCTCAAAATGGAACCCAGGTATAACCCTACCAAGTTTCAGGTAAATTTGACGAGAAATGAAGAAGTGAAAGTTAATAGAAAAATGTTTGGAAGACGTGTAAAGAAAGGAAAAAAGTACGTCTTTCAATGGAGACATAAATATTGGATTTACGTTTATTATATTTGTTATATGTGTTACAGTTATAATTTGAATTTTTTTTCATGTATATAATCATTAGATTACGTTTTCAAACATGATGCTGTTGATTTTCTTGTTTATATGTCATTGGCATATTTAGGAGATAAACACGAGTTTTGATATTTTGAGAAAAGGTTCTTCACTATGTTAAACTAACGTATTAATATTCCGCGGATTTTACATTAGAAGAAAACTATTCATACATACTTACCTTGTAAAAGTGGTTATCTATGTTAAAAGCTGATATACTTACATCCTGTCAAATGACTCCTTATGTGGACATCCTTTCTGAAGCGCTATTCCAACAGTAACACTGCTGAAAGAATCTTTAGCTATAGAAAACCTATCTTCTCCCATCTTTGCTGCTTCAAATTCCAAATGGCTTTGGTAATCGATGCAAGCAAAATCACTTTTAAGCGTCCTCAATAAAGTCTCTTTGTGGGTTTTCACAAACAGACTAGGGTCTCTTCGAAGTGGTTCGCCAAGAACGCTATAGAGTGGATCTTTTGAGTTCTTCAGAATTTGTTAATAACATATAATTTACTGGTTATAATACCAATATTATTATATAGATTATAAATAGTGGTTAACTTAGTTACCTTTAAAAACATATAATAAGAATCAGAGATTATGAATACTTGTTTTTCTTCTTTTGTAACTATTAGTTTCAGAACTTCAACTTTTGTTTGGAAGACAACATAACCCCGAATTTCAATAATATATTATTCAAGCACTTCTTTTTTAAGAGTAGTTTTAAATCATAATCCTCTCTTCAATCTGATTTGCTACTTTTTAAGATTATTTTTTTCACTCTTTTAAGTTAGGTCCCCTCGTAGGTCAGAGGTTATTTTTTTGAAATTATAACAGAAAAATTTGAAGTTCTATTCCTTGCAATGAACAAAGTACACAAAGCTACTCACGTAACTTTACACTTATGAGTGTGAGAAATATTGATTGTAGTTGAGAGAGGTAAGAAAGCTGGGAGCTGTTGGTCAGTCTTTAAAGGATTACAGCATTTGAAGTCTCTTGGAGAGAGAAGCTGCATTTCTTTCTAGCTATTGTTCCGATTACAGGGCTCTCTTTGATTACGGGACTTTGTAAAGTGATATAAACAAAAACTTGTGTTAGGCTTGGTTTTTGAGAAAGGAATATAAAAGATAGGAATTCGACAAAAGACAAAAGGTAGTGGGAGATGTGAGAGAAAATGAGTAAATCGAGAAAGGCAAAGGAAGAAAGTAATATGCTGTCAGTAAAAACCAAAGCCTGTTTATAAATCGTTGCTAGTAAAAGAGTAGCTTAAGAGTTGGGAAGTATGATGTTCACTAGCTGCCATCCCTGTAGGCTACCACTGTTAAATTAATGATGTTTAGCGCAGATAATTCTGAAGATGTTTTGTTCAAAATTCCCAACAACGACAAATGCAGTTAACTGAGTCCTTATCTGCTCATTTTCAAGTACAAACAGACTTAAACTTCCCACCAGTTACCATCACTTTTATGCTAAACCTTGTCACGATTTTCAACGTCTCATTCAACTATACAATTTTAGGAACAACATCAGTACCATGGAGGTCCTACTTAGGGACATGTGATGCAGTACAAAACGTTAAAGCTAATTATTAACTACTAATTGTGGTATTCATTTGTTTGTTTACAATTAAGCGTAAAGCTACACAATGAGCTATTTTTGCTTTGCTTACCACAGGTATCTAAACCCGGCCCGGTTTTTAGCGAGTTGAGTCGGAAGAGAAACCACTGCACCACTGGGGGATCGTAGTATTCGTTTCTCATTGAAACAAAATTAGAAAAAGTGAACATTTCCTCAAATAAACGATTTCTGAGAGGTACTGTACGGAAAGTGTGATCCGATTGTGCTCATATGAAGTGTAAGTTTTTACATTACAGTGGTACACTTCTTTGGAAAAATAAGTATTTAAGAATTCCACGTTTAGTACTATGTTTAGAAATTACATTACTCAAAACAAAATTAGATCCTCACAAACAGTCCTTGAGAATCATGTTCTTGTTGTGAGGAAAGTACTTTTAGTTAAAATTGTGTTCTTCGATTTAAAAAAACCAACTGTTGCATGTTGCATTTTTCTGTCTGAATCTTGAATGCCCAAAGGGTAAAATTTTATGTGGATTTTGGTCTGTGATGTAACTCAAAAGACAATGCCTCATTTATATTTATTATTTCAACCATATACATAGATAAGTATACGTCTTTACGTCTATTATAGTAAGATAGATCACGCATGTGTGTCTTATAAACTGTTTGATTTACGGAATATGTTACCCTGAAATTTTTGCAATGCCATTTTAAACTAGATTATGGAGTAGTGCGATTTGTTTGGTTTGTCTTGAATTTCGCGCAAAGCTACACAAGGGCTATCTGCGCTAGCCGTCCCTAATTTAGCAGTGTAAGATCACTCATCGCCAACTCTTGGACTACTCTTTTACCAACGAATAGTGGAATTGACCGCAACTTTAAGACGTCCCCAAGGCTAAAAGGGCGAACATATTTGGTACAACGGGAATTCGAACCGCCGATCCTCAAATTAAGAGTTAAGCACCTTAACCACCTGATGATATTCATATAGGTGAAATAATCACCAATGGTGCCAGGTTATTTACTGTGTAAGTGTCTTAGATCTTATCCATTTTTTGTACAGTTGTCAAACAGCCATCTTGGGACATTTAAAGGTAAGACTTCCTATTGAAATAAGAAATTTTTATTAAGATAAACAATAAAGAATAAATAACAGAAATTATCGAAAGTTCTTAAACGGTAATTTTGGCATAACCTTTCTTTGTTCTTACCCAAAATGTAAAACAAAATATAATTAATTATTTATCTATATAAGGGGCCTCTATTGCTTGGTACAGCAAGACAATTAACTTTAAATATATAAAAAAGTACTTACATGTGTTACAAGTAGGGAACGATAAATTACATTTTAGGTGATGGTAATTCCTGAGTTTATGGTTGATCAAGATGAATTATTATTATGCTAATAGAATCATTATTAAGAAGTTTTACGTTGACTAAATTGCATTAATATATTCCATTCGGAAATACAAAATGGCTTTTAATTCTTATCTTGATACTTGGTTTTCAGTTCAAAGGACCTATTACAGCACATAAAATTTCTCACTTATGGTTAACAGCACTTTAACTGAGAACTAGCTAGTGAAAAAGAGCATTAAATATTTTGAAATATCTACTTATACTACTGTAATTCATCTTAAATGTTAAATAAATATGCAAACAAAACTTCTTAATTTACTTCAAAAAGTGGTACATATGAAAGGTGAGCAAAAATTAAATTCGTACATGGATCATATTATGTACTATATTTTATCTCGGACGAGTCTTCGATTTATTATTATACGTACATTACGTATAATGATTTCAAACAGCCGGAAATTTTAATTTTAATTTAAAAGTTAATTAAATGTTGATACGTATTAAATTTATGATATTTGTCAACAAACATGATACACACAATTTTCTTTCTTATACAAATATATTTTAATATACAAACAACAATACAATTAATAATAACGGTTATTTATATACAAAAAATATAAACTCCCAAACAGTACCAAGTCTAATATCTGGTCTGAAGTTAGATATTTTATCGAATGAGAGAAATAATTCTGTGTTGATATACAGGTATACTTCACTTGACGGGAAGCCGGCTAGCTATCTAGCTTCTTCACACGTGAGTTTTTCGCAACCGAAAATATCTAATGTCCTCGTAGAAACACTAACATCCGAAGTACATTTTCGTAAGTTAAACGGTTCGTAATACCCGAAATCTAGAAATGTTCCTGGTCAAACATCTGTAGTTTTCTGATTAATAAGCGTTTATCATAATTACAGCTTCTGAGGCTTATGGTATACTGACTATAGCGATTAAATAATATATATTTGTCTCTCTTCGTGTTACGATGGCAACTTTTTATACTTAGACGAGATTTTCGAAAATACACTTGTCAACAATATTCGAAGATACGCTTTCGGAAAACACATATTGTTGCTTCTTACGTTCGAAAATCTCCTTTAAATATAGAGAACAGGCGGTACTTGCGCAATACATATTTAACAATGTACTCTACATGTATTAAACTGAAACAAACATAGATATTAAAGTAAATATATAACAGTAAATCCGTTACAGTCAACAGCGGTTTAATGGTTATACAACATATGTGATATTGTAATCAGAACTGATCTTCACAAAAAAAATTACCTATTTTATTTAATCCACCATATACCAACACCAAGGATGCATTAACAACCAATTACACTTAAATTCTACTTTGCTCAGCTTGGGTTAAATTGGGAAACTGTGACACACAAGAAGTTCCTAAATTTTATACTGCTTTGTGACTAACAAATCCGTATTGTTCCATTTTCCATCGTTTGGGTTGAGATGCGTTTTCACTCAATTTTGTTTTAGGTGAGTGACGTAACCTTCTCATTGAACGTATGTGACAAACTATAGAATTTGATTCCCAAAACATTCAGGAAATTCTACAGATCCGTCCTAAGAATGTTCTGGAAATATTGATAATATCATAGAGCCAGTTTAAAAGACTATATAATTCTTGTTTTGTTTCTGAGTTAAGCATAATGCCACGAAATATCTAAATCCTTTTTTTCACGTTTTAAAACCACAGACATACAACTAAGCAACTAGTGGGGTAAAGAACAGCAAGCAACAACAATTGTCATGGTTTCCCGTTTAAAGTTATGACTATATTAGTGACAATGCTCGCCCTTTCAGCCGTGGAGGCGTTATAGTGTAACGGTCAATCCTACTATTCGTCCGTAAAAGAATAGCTCAAGAGTTGGCGGCGGGTGGTAATGACTAGCTGCCTCTTTTCTAGTCTTACACTGCAAAGTTAGGGACAGTTAGCACAGATAGCCCCCGTGTAGCTTTCCGCAAAATTAAAAAAAAAACTATTATAAATCTCGCTAGAAGGTTAAAAGCTGGTATACAAGGATATCACATTAACAAATGGATCAGAGAATAAAATATATATAACGTGGAAGTAGTAAATTAAAAAGAACCTTAACATAAAGTATTGCTGGTGAAACAGTGGAGAAAAGATGGACAAACTCCTGGAGAAACAACTTCGATCTTGCATCGTTTGTAACAAAGTGTTATAGATTTTATTTTCAGTTCCTAAATATATAGCCAGTTTAACACAACACTCTCGCTTCTAGTATGGAGTAGGCATGTAAGACAAAGATATTTATGAAAATAAAAGTATTGGGCAACAAGGTTATCTTACTGGCTGGGTATTTAGTAGATTTTACGTAGAAATTAAGAATGAAACAGATTCTTTCAGTGTACTGAATTATGGATTTAAGTTTGCTGAAATAAAATTCCACTGAAGCCTTTGAACAAATTGATAATTACTACTATGTTACACACTTTTAATATTCATCTACATTTTAGCTTAGATACATGCTGGCCTTGGACTTATCTAATAATCTTTATAACTTACCTTTCTATGGACCATACCGATCATCCCACTCCACGATTTATCAGATAGTTTACTTCCGCATTCTCTATCTGTTGGTGTTTTGATAACATACCTAGAAATATCTGAGTGCATAAGAAAAAGGAATAAGTTAGTTGCTTTAACTGTGAATTGCAACATTTATTTTTTTGTAATGCACTATTGTGGGTTTTACAATAACTGAAAGAATGACTGCTGGTTGACCTACGAAGCACCTTGTAAAACATATACAGAGCATTTATATCTTTAAGCTGATACTTATTTCTCAATAGAATTTTGTTCAGATAAATTCTGATATTTTATTCCCTTTGAAATAAATTACTTATGGATATTAAATAGAATATGTGGTTTTAACAAATCTATCATTAGGTGAATTGTTCCACATTTGAAACCAACTGCAATATAATATGGATAAAATGAGAAAAATTATGAAAATTACGTAGAATAAAAGGTCTAACTCCTAAACTTAGCACTCTTTAGGAACGCTGAGAAGTAAAGATGTGGAAATTATATGTGCGAAAAATCAGTTCAATTTTTAAGGATTAATTTAGTATGCTCATTACATTCTTATAAATATATAATTTAATTGTAATTTATTTTATAATACAATTGAAACTTTGGTTGATTTAGAAACTACAATTTTTTAAATAAAGTTCTTTTAGTAGGCTAGGCTTAACTATTTTTATTGTGAGTATAGCTACGTTTCTAATATGCAAAGAGCAGCATTCTCAACCTCCATTATTTATATTGAAAATATAATATCCTGTTTTTACATTAAAAAGTAAACGAATGGCTGCGTCCATTGATAACATCCTAAAATATCTTACAAAAGACTGAAGACTAATTTCCTTACAAAAGTCAAATAGGTTTAAAGATCAGTAGATTCCGTCTCAATTAAAATAAAAATTAAGCTTAGAAATGTCTCACAACGAAGGACAGGGATAATGAATAATAATGTTACGAAATTTTTTTTAGTCCACTATCAAATTTTGATATTTAGATCCATATTCCTTTTAATGTTCTCTAAGCTGGTAACTCAAATATGAAACGACAGTAAGTAGTAAGTAGGCCTACGTTTGGTATTCAGTTGAGGCCGCACATTGTATATCGTCAAGATAGGTCTAATCTTGATATTTATTAAAACTTTAGCTAAGTTTTCTTCAGTGTAGAATATTGTTTTTTTTTTATTGGTTGTACTTTCCAAGATGCTGGAATCGTTGGGTATATTTGTAATTTCACAGTCTTGCGAACAGGATGGTCATTCTTCGTCATGTTTTCAGTGCTGTAACGTTAGGACTATGCCAAACGTTTCAACATCTTGGAAAGTCGGCCAGTAGAAAACAATACTCTGCACTAAATAAATATTCTGGTAATACAAGGTGCTTTCTAAATTGAGTGTAAACTAGATAGCGTCGTTTTAGTTTCTAAAAATAGGATTTACAGGTCACTACATGAGGCCTAATAGTGTTCTATCCAAGAACGAAGTTAAAGACCTGTGGGGAATAAAAATGAATATACAAGCGTATTTTCTATTTATACATCTGTTTTAAGACGAATAAACGCAGAGAACGTAATTCACAGCAATACATAAGTTTTAAAAAGGACACTAATTTACTTATTATTTAACTTCAAAATCTGAAATTGTTAATTTTCAATTCTAGCTTAATTTTTCTAACTTTTACCAAGACTAAATTTATCTCAAAAGTTCATACTTTTAAGTTTTCAGGTGTATTATTATTGCAGATACAGTGAAGATAGAAACGTTTTAATTTTGTAATTTTAGCTTCGTGAACTCTTAAACCTTTTTTTTTCAGATAATATACTGTTCTGTTGAGAAAAGGTTCTGCTTCAATTAACATAAACTTTAATGTTATACACAAATTTTTCCTTGAAAAAATGCTGTAAGTATTTTTAACTATTATGTCAACTGATAATATGGTGTTCCAACCTTTTTTTTCTCTTTTAATCGATTGCAATGTGAGTGAATTATCCTAAAATTTTTCATATTGACAAAGAACCTCTCAGAAGACGAATGGATCTGAATTCGTCAATTAACACTAAAGAGATTGCTTAGCATAGCAATACTTTTTGTCTGGTTATACTTAAATCGGCCCGGCATGGCCAAGCGTGTTAAGGTGTGCGACTCGTAATCTGAGGGTCGCGGGTTCGCATCCCCGTCGCGCCAAACATGCTCGCCCTTTCAGCAGTGGGGGTGTTATAATATTACAGTCAATCCCACTATTCGTTGGTAAAAAGAGTAGCCCAAGAGGTGGCGGTGGGTGGTGTTGACTAGCACTGCTAAATTCGGGACGGCTAACACAGATAGCTCTCTAGTAGCTTTGTGCGAAATTCAAACACAAAAAAACAAACAAAACAAATCAAAACACAACAGGTCATTTTAACGACTTCAAGTTTATAAAACAACAACAACAATTCGATATATAATTTGTGTAGACTCATAACGAATTTTTTACGGATCTAAGCATTTGGCCAGGAAAACCATTTGAACAATATGAAAAGATCATCAAACTATACTTTTCAGACCTTCAGAGGTAATAGATCTGAATGATACTACTTTCAAGAATCTTGTAATAAAGATAAAACTCATAAAGTACATATTGTAAAGTGAGCACAAGGGTTATATTTGTTTATTTCTTGGTTAGTTTGATTTTTTAAAGTTAAGCACAAAGTTACATAATGGACTATCTGTGCTCTGTTCACCACGAGTATCAAAACCCAAATTCTAGCATTACAGGTGCAGACAATAACGCAAGGGTTATGTTATGAAATATAACTATTATTATGTTTACTTCGTTATTGTAACAAAACACAAGAATCGATAGCTATTGTTTCTAGAACGATATTATTTACAGTAACAAAATATATCATTTGAAACAAGAAAACTTTAATTTTTTTCACCTAAAATTCAGTTTCCTAGCCAGGACATCTAGCAGCTTGAAACCCGATCCATAAATAGGCGTAAAAGTTCCGTTAGGGCCTTCTTTCAGCACAAAATATGGAAAGAACTAAAATGTAAAATATTAAAATAAAATTCAAAGGTGACTGTTAATTCAAAATACATGAAGTATTTACTTTGTTATTATTTTTGTCTTCTCCTTTTTATATAGTTAAATTAGAGACCTGTCTTATTAGTATCTTTATTGAAAGAGACTTCTTTAAATGCAAAATTTCTAGACTGATGCAAAAGAATGTAATGGCAGACACTGAAATACGTAAGTTCCCTTGTTTTAGACCTAACATTAGTTAAGCCTTTATTCGACAAAAAGATAACACCGTAAGTTGTGTACGTTTTTTGTGTGTGGAATGAGCTTTCCGCTGCACCATTAGAAGTGGATTGGGAGGGGTAATTGTATTGATAAATATTACATACATTTTTATGTATTAAAATGAACATTTGGTGTCATATCAGTACGACAAATTATCTGTTCTGTTGATATCCACCAAAATATTCAGGGGCAGGATGTTGCTTAATAACAAACATTTCTGACAGTGAATCCAAGGAACCAAGCTTTAAGTCTCATAGCCCCCCCCCCAAAAAAAAAAAAAAGAGAGAGAGAGAGAGGGAGAGAGAAAAGAACCGTACCACGCACTTTGTGACTTACGGTGCACTATAAAAGTAACATTTAACGTGTGCCTTCTAGTCTGTGTGTTCATAATTATGGACAGGTAGCGCAGATAGTTTTTCTGGATGTCCGAAATAAGGACATAAGTAAAGCTGTCTGGTTAATCACGCGTTTTGTTTTTTTTGTTGTTGTTGTTGTTTAATCGCAAAACTACACAATGAGCTATCTGCACTGTGCGTATTTAACCTCGACTGTTTATAAAAATATAAGCTTTCAGAGTTACTACCAAGCCGCTAAGGATATTGTTTGTTATGCTAATTCACAAATTCATGGACTTAAAGTGTATGGTTTGTGAAACATTAGGTAGCTGATACACACTAATCAATTTAAACTCTCTTACGTCAAGTCAGATGTTTAAGGGATCAGATATATGCTTAATGATAGCTACACTAACAATAGACGCTTCCAAGATGTCTTCTTTGAAATCCAGAAAGTCCTGGTTTTGTATGAGATGACTGATGCCATGACGTTGTGTCCATTTTCCTACGATTTGTATTCCACTACAACGGTGATTTTCTTTGGGAACTCCATAAATGTTATATCTTATCTAAATATGACTAAATATATTATTTTTCATTCAATAAAAACTGCATATACACTTCGTTTGAAGTTCTCAAAGAGCAAACATTCTGCATAAAACACTGAAATAAAAGGCACATATGATGAAAAATACTCGCATTAAACTCTAAGTGAAAGCATTGACTTACGTTACAAGTCAAAAGCTAGATTTATTAGGTCATAATATATCACAGAGCAAAGGAGGCAGAGGAAATAGTAACTGTCAGAAATGTTACACAATTAGTTACAGATATAATTGTATTCATATCAGCTAGATAATAATATATAATTTGTCTCCGATATCATGATAACTTCACTTAGAAAGATCTGACATTATATGAAATGGAATATGATATATCACAGACATAATATTAAATATTACATCTAGAGAGGTGAAGCGTATGTCTCATACATGAGAATAAACACAATAACGAGATATATATGTTGCATCCAAAGAGGATGCTCAAAATAACAAGTAAATAGTTTGTCATAAAGTGTTACAAATAGCGATAGCAAGAGAGGTAACAGTAAGTCTCTAAACGATATAAATCTTAACAGGTTGAGAAGTAGCACATGATACTTGACTGAAGTTTTACAAAACACAACATTTCAAAAAGTGAAGGATAGTATGTCATCAAAGTACTACTAAGTTTGAAAGGTAAAGAAGTGAAATATAATATGCTACATAATAAAGTTAAAGCTAGAGGAGTGAATGAATGGTGTGCCAAAGGGGCTAAATTTAACTGTTACAGAAGTGATTAACGATGTACCATAGACTATTTAAATGTTACCGAAGTGATTAATGAGGTATCATAGACTGTATTTAAATGTTACCGAAGTGATTAATGATGTACCAAAGACCGTATTTAAATGTTACAGAAGTGATTAATGATGTACCATAGACTGTATTTAAATGTTACAGAAGTGATTAATGATGTACCATAGACTGTATTTAAATGTTACAGAAATGATTAATGATGTACCACAGACTGTATTTAAATGTTACAGAAGTTATTAATGATGTACCACTGACTGTATTTAAATGTTACAGAAGTGATTAATGATGTACCACAGACTGTATTGAAATGTTACAGAAGTGATTAATGATGTACCACAGACTGTACTTAAATGCTAGAAAAGTGATTAATGATGTACCACAACTATATTCAAATGTTCAAGAAGTGATAAATTATATGTCACAGCCTAAATATAAATATTAGAGAAGTGAATGAATTATATGCCACAGCCTAAATTTAAATATTAGAGAAGTGAATGAATGATATGCCACAGACTAACATAACTTAGAGAGGTATCACATGTTGTATTTCGGAGATGACACAAAAATATGATCACTAAATAGATTGCAGATGAAGAATGCCTTATAGGAGTCTTCACTCACCTGCGCTAGTAATCAGTTTCAGTTATTTTCGTGTGATAGACATAACTCAAATGACAAAAAATACTTATTATATTAATCTCAGTCCACTTTCTAAAAGAAAAGATTACGAAAAGAAAAAGGTCCGTTGTTACTCACTTTAGTGATATAGCATAAAATAATATTGAAAACACATTACAAGAGTCTTCAGCGTCAGGTCATTACCCTACTAAAGTAAATACAAGTGGCTGTGTACAACTCTATGAAATACCAAAGTATAAAGACATACGAAAAAATACTTTTAGTCATATAGAGCCATTAGTATTGAGTAGAGTATTTAGAAAGTTAAAATTATGTTTACTGTAACTGAGAGACATGAGAAAAGAATTATATACAGACCTAAGAAAGAAGTTTGTTCAGAAACATGGTTTCGGAGAAGGTTATAATTCAATTTTAAAAGTTCTTACCTTGTCATCAATTAGATAGTACGTCACACTACCTCAACTTTACAAAGAGTTGGTCGTTATAAAAACGTCTACGCTCGAACAAACAAAAATATAATAAAAGAAATGATTGTGAAGCCAACAGTGACTCTGAAGGTGCTTCAGACTTTACCAGCAACGACTGGAGTCACTGTACATACCTTGACAATATCACGTACCTTACCTGGAAAAGGCTTGTTTGTTAGGGGTCAAGAAAGAAACCACTACTGACGAAGCTGTATCTTAGATAACGAATGGACTATCTGCGTAAACATTTCAATAATCCTTCAACTATGTGGAAGAAACTTCCATGGTCAGATGATAACAAAAAAAGAATTTTCTAGGTTAAAAAAATAAACGTTATGTATGGTGGAAACCCAACACTTCTCATGACCCGAGAAATACAGAACCAACTGCCAACTATGGTGGTAAATACATCATGCTATAGGGATGGTTTACTGCAGTTGACACTGAAAAACGTGTACGCATCCAAGGAATCATGAATAGTGCAAAATATACAAGGATGGTCGAAAAACTAAAACGCAGTTCAAAATTTACATTTCAAGAGGACAGTGTTTTCAAATACTCAAAGACAACCCCCAAATGATTTCAGAGAAACAAAAATAAAGTCCTTGACCGTCAAAACAAGAGCCCAGATATAAATCTATTCAAAGATTTGTGGAGAGACTTGAAAATCGTTGTAAATCGAAGATATCCTTCTAACTTACAAGAACTAAAGAAAGCTGCGAGCAGGAGTGGCCAAATATGTCTCCAGAGCATGTGGAGGGTTTATCCAGAACGACTTTTAGCTGTCACGGCTGTCAAAGGAGCTTAAACCAAATGTTAACTGCATAATCATCTTAGTGGTCAAGACTTTTCCAACATGTGTTTCGAAGATTATTGTGTTATATCTCTAAAGTGAATAACAATGTACCTTTTGTTCTTTTTAATAATTAGAAACTCGTCTGAAATTAATATAATTAATATATTTTTGTCGTTGGAATTACGTCTTTAACAAGAAAATAAATGAGTACCAGTACAAAGGGGTAAGAACTTTTGTTGGGCACTGTATTTCAGAAATGATATTAAGCATAACAGCGAAAGAGTTAAAGTTTATTACATTACATAACATAATAATTATAGAGGTAAAGTTTATTATATTATATAACGTAACAGCTAAAGAGGTAAAGTTTATTATATTACATAACAGCTAAAGAGGTAAAATTTATTATATTACATTACATAATCTCCAAAGCAGTAAAACGTGTCAAACAATGATAGGTTCGAATTCCCGTCGCAACAAATATACTCGCCCTTTCAGCCGTGGGGGCGTTATAATATTATGGTCAATTCCACTATTCGTTGGTAAAAGAGTAGTCTAAGAGTTGGCGGTGGGTGGTGATGACTCGTTGCCTTCTATCTAGTCTTATACTGCTAAATTAGGAATGAATAGCGCAGATAGACCTCGTGTAGCTTTGCGCGTAATTAAAAACAAACAAACAGCTTAAAAGGTAACGCAAATTTACGTGTTTATCTTGTGAACAAGAGTTTGATCAAGTTAAACTACCTTTGTAGTGATGCCATGTTTCACAAGTACAAAGAAATCAAACATAAATCTACTTGTGTTTCGCCTATTTCAGCAACAAAAGGTTGATAATTTAAGATTTCCCCGCAAAACTACTGGTGGACGACCTGCGCTAACCGTCCCTAATTTGGCAGTAGTAGACTTGAGGAAGTGTAGCTAGTTAACACCATCAACCGCCAGTTTTTTAACTACTGTTTTACCAACGAATAATGGGATTGATCGTCACATTTTAATTCCCTTTCGCGTGAAAGGAAGAGCATATTTTGTGAAGGGTTTCGAACTTTTGACTCATAGATTGAGAGTCGAGTCCCCTAACCAGCAAGCCATGTCAGGTTCCCCAGGAAAGTAAAGCAAATGATAACAGACACAATGTGAAATTTTGGGAATATTTTGTAAACATTTTAAAGCATAGTAATTTAGAGAGATTACTTGTTAGATACATTTATATAAAATAATATATTTGTAAATTACCTGTGACATTCTAGAAGATTTTTATCAATACGGAATGGCTTATCGTATAGAAATATGCATGATAATATGGAACTTTACAAAATATCTTCCAATTTTTTTTCATCAATGTTTTTTGAAAAAACATTCAAACAAAAAACTTGCAGAAATAATTCAAGGTGATGCGTATATTTACGACAAAACAGTATTGTACTTTCCAAGTATTTTTGGTCTGAGAAAACAAATGTCCTTTTTTTTTAAATAGAAATGAGTAGGTAAGCTACAAGCTATGTTCTGAGCAAACTTAATATGTTTAACTTGTTGATTATAATTAGAAACTGTCTTAAGACAAGTGATACTGCTTGTAGTCAAGGGTAAAGGTACATAAAGGGCTATCTGTGCTCTGCTCACTGTGGATACCAAAACTGATTACTAGTGTTTTCAGTCCACATACATACAGCTGTACGACTAGGAGTCAACCTTATATTGTTGGCTTATATATCTGTTATAGGGTTGCAACGATTTATTATGGCAAATGTAACAAGCTTTGTTTGGGTATTTTTAAACATGCCAATCAAAAACTCTGTTATTGGAAAATATAAATTTATTTGGCAATTAATAGTTTCGAAATTATTAAAAATAATAAATTTAAAATCCAGTCTTCCTGTTTTCCTTTCAAATTATCTGTGCGTGTGTGTGCGCGCGCGCGCGTTTTTTTGTGAAGGAATGTTTGTTGTGAAGTGCAAAGCTGCACAATTGGGTTTCTATGCCCACTATGTTGCAGCTATTGAAACCTGGTTTTCAGCTATAAAACATCTCAGGCCATTTGCTGAGCCACTGGACTCATAATAAGAAATAAATATAAAATAGAAGATATAACTTCAAACATAAACACGTGTACAAGATGAACAACTAAATATTTTCATACTTAAATGATTTATTTATGTTATTTAATAGCTCCTGGTGGTTAGGACGTTTGACTAATACCGATCGAAACCATATACCTAAAATGCCCTCCTGTGAGTCTTCTTAATATGATTGTCAATTCCATTAGTACTTGGTAAAGGTTAGCTCAAGAGTTGGCGGTGTGTGTTGCTGGCCAGTTGCCTTCCTCGTGGTGAGTAGTTTCAAAGTTAGAACTGCGTCACAAACCCTCAGTTATTTTGCCATAAACAAACAAAGTTTATCTGTATTCTGTATTTATGGCAAAACTACGAAGGTTGTCTACCGCTATCTCTTATTGAGAACTACTGAAAACAAGAAAGCAGGCGGTTAACTGTTTGTTTGTTTTTAATTTCGCGCAAAGCTACACGAGGATTATCTGGTAATTTAGCAGTGTAAGACTAGAGGGAAGGCAACTAGTCATCACCACCCACCGTCAACTCTTGGGCTACTCTTTTACCAACGATTAATGGGATTGAACGTTACATTATAACTCTCCCACGGCTGAATAGGCGAGCATGTTTGGTGTGATATGGATTCGAACCTGCGACCCTCGGACTACAAGTCGAGCTAGGTAACTGTACCCATCATCCACACCATACGACGATAGACTATCACTTATATTGTTGTTGTTGTTTTGAATTAAGCACAAAGCTATACATTGGGCTATCTGTGCTCTGCCCACCACAGGTATCGAAACCCGGATTTTAGCGTGTAAGTCCGCAGACATACCGCTGAGCCACTGGGGGTCTGTCACTTATAAAACGCACCCACAGGTTAAATTGCGGGAAATATTAGCTAAAGCAATAATTTAAAAAGAATAATTTCTAAACGTACAGAATAATACATAATAAAATAATTTGAAAAATCAGAACACGATCATAGGGTAAAAACTGAAAATATGTTAAAAAGAACAAAATAATAAAATATTATAAATATAAAAATGTAAATAAACGTAGGAATATTAATTAAACTTATACCCTCGTGTTTTAATTATAAATATTATAGATTTAAGAGCAACATTAACTACACAATCCATCAGCTTTGAAAACACTACATAATCTAATTGTTTTTATTTTTTTGTTATATTATGAATATAATTCACAACCTTCTTTTCAAATGATTTATTAAACATTTCCCAGCTGCTATATAATATTTAGATTAATTTATATTGTCTACTTGAACTATATTAAGAAATTTAATGGTAAGAAAATAATGATAATTATTTACATCTTTAGTATAAACAAAAATTCTTTGTTAATGTACAACTTGGATGTTGCCAATATAAAGTAAATAGCATAAGCCTTCTCAATGGCATTATTTATATGGGCTTGTATGACGTTTCACATTATACATCAAAAACATTGTTTTTGTTACGGTTAGGATGAACATACCCTAAAGCTCGAGACCTACTGTTTAGATTTCTAAGTTGTTATTACATTTTTCAAATAGGTGATTAAATTTTCAAACATTTGCTAGCCTGCAGAGTTTGTAGAAGATACAAAAAAGTTAAATATAAAAATTTTACTGAAGTTGGCACACAAACACATATGCTATTGTTTCATTAGTATCAGAGGATAAATGTCTAACAACTTTAATGTGGTCAAATTGTATAGTCATTGAAGTGGTATAACCTTTAGAGTTGATTATTTTCTGTCAGCTAACTATGATTCTTATTATATAATAATAATCATGAATTTTTTTCATTCTGTCAAAGAACCTTGTAGAGTTAATGAGATTGCCCTTCATTCATTATCAGCTTTACATTATATATTATTGTTTACTCTGATTATTTGGTGGTGGCGAAACCTTGTTCTTCTAACTACTTTGTTGTACCAGTTTTTCTGTTTCCATACTGAATTTGAGGACTTTCAGTTTCAAAACGATTTGTCTGTTGTCGTTCAACAGTCTCATTGTATAAATATTTGTTTTCGAAAATGTATTTATATTCTTTTAATTTTAAATTTACAAGGGTATCAAACTTTGCTGTCGACTAATTTGGATTTTGCATTAAACCAAATATATACATACATTTAATATGCCACCTATGATATCTCTTATTACGTACATGTCTATACTATCGTATAAAAAATCAAATAACTAAAGAAGATCTCTGATAAGTAAGAGGAAATATGTTTCATAATTTATAATTAATTAATTGTCTAAGTACCTCGATGTTTTTATTTATCAGATCTGATATCCTCGATATTACTAAAAATCAATTAAGTTTGAAAAAAACTAGTCAAAAAGTAATGTAACAAATCAAGACATTTTCTTTTCGATAACTTGTTTTCAAAATTAACACGAGCTGACTGCCGACCATAAAAAAATAACACCATACTGACCCTTGCAGTTTTTCTCTCTTTTTGCACAACGGCCACGGAACAAAAACAATGAGTTTCAAAGTTGGTAGTGAGAGTTGTTTCAGAGATGTTTGTATTGCGGAGAAATAGAACCCAGCGTACACTTTGTAAACAAAACTCTTTCAAAAAATACTGAAAAAGTGAGATAATTTAAACCTTGAATAATAGATCGAATAAAAACTGTACTGTGTTATGCAAAAATATTAATTGTTCATCAATGATTTTGGACAGTTTTTCATACACTCTTCTAACTTTAATTTCTCTAACGCATAAACAGATTTAAGCATAATTTAATTTGTTTTGTAGAAAACGAATTAATATTTAATATATATCTTTTTACTGCTAAACATTACACATAATCTACTGCAACTGTGAACGCGGTTTGATTGAGACGATATTAATAGAATATCTAATGACAAAAATTTGTATGTGTGTGTGTGTGTGTGAGTGTATATATATATATATATCTATTGAAGAATATGTAAAGTTAAGAAATAAATCTAATTAACTCATATCGTTGTAGATCACCACCTTTTGGTAAAAAAAAATACACACACACACATTCTTCATTATGTACAGATAAAACTCTGTGTGTGTGTGTATTTTTTCTTATTTATTGTGCCAGAAGCTTCTTCAAAAATATATTTTTTATTGTAACAAAGATTGTGAATTTCAGTACTCTCGTAAATTTTCCTCAAACTTTAACCAAACCTGAACAAAAGATCCATTACTGGCTAGTTTCGTCAAAGACAAAAACAACGTATGTTGACAACGTGTGTTCCGTTGGTTCTCCAAAAGGTAAGAGTTTACTCTGCAAAGTTTTTTTATCAAGATTGATCACTTGTTGCAAATAAACAATCGTGGTTGTAATTCCAGCTTCTTGAAGTTTAACAGTGATACAGTCGTAGTAAGAGACTTCTGTACCTTTGTTGAGAGAAAAAGATAACCTCAGTCACAAACAGAAATGAAGGTAGAAACAAATGGACGGTAATGGAGGAAAGCTTGCACTTTTTTAAAGTATCTTCTATTCACTTTATGTATACATATCTTCTGTTATCTACGTAGCTCTAAACCCAACTATATTCAAAATGAGAAACTTACTAATTTTGTTTGATAGTAGTGAAGTCACATGATCGAGTCGAAGAAGTTGAGCTTGGTCCACAACGACTTCTGTTTGAGGTCCTGAAATATCCTGATTGGTGTATTTATTAGCTACCACTGTCAACAGTTCTGGAGGGAATAGTTTAAAAATTAAATTTAACATCACTTGATTTATTATTGATAATTCAAGATCGAAACGGAATTATCTTCCATTGAAAACCTTGTATAATGGTTTGGTTTGGTTTGAATTTCGCGCAAAGCCACACGAGAGCTATCTGCGCTAGCCGTCTAACGTAGCAGTATAAAACTAGAGGGAAGGCACCTAGTCATCACCACCAAATGGCAACTCTTGGGCTACTATTTTACCAACGAATAATGGGGTTGGCCGTAATATTATAATGCCCCGAAGGGTGAAAGGGCGAGCATGATTGACACGACAGGTATTTGAACCCGCGACCCTCAAATTACTAGTCGAATGCCTTAACCACCTGGCCATGCTGAGCCTTATATAATGAAAACCTGGACGTTACATGTGTTGAAATGCAACTTATTATTCAAACTGTTTACAAACTATTTTAAGCTTAAAAAGAATTCGAAACGTAATCACGTCATAAATTCCAAGTTGCGCTTATTAGTCCAGGCTATGATTTAGCAACCAAATATTGTGCAAGTTGTAAAATCTAGTAGTAAAAAATCTATGTAAAATAATAAAAATAGATAACATAATCACTCATTAAGAATGTTTCAAAGGGTTAACTAATTCATAGTTAACCCTTCAACAGCGACCATTATGAATTCATAGATAACATAATGATTCATTAAGAATGTTTCAAAGGGTTAACTAATTCATAGTTAACCCTTCAACAGCGACCATTATGAATTCATGCTGCTATTTACGACATTCCCGCTGTTTAGGTTTTAATCTCATTATTTCTTGGTAGCGATAATAATAAAACTTCAGAAATTGTATAATAATAATAAAATTACTAATTATTACTATGTGTTTGACTGTTCCTTATCAAGTTCAGACAAAGTTTTTTTTATCAGAACCAAAACGATTTGATACTCCGTTTATTAAACTATTTGTCAAGTCTGTTGTCTTTATTGCTGTCATACTCCTTTTACTGAAACGTAAAATATTTATTTGGATAAATATATTGTAACCGGATCTAAAGCACTCTTTTACCATAAATTATTCTTCTATAAAAGAATTAACCTAAGCAATTCTCTTTTATCAATATCGGCCCGGCTTGGCCAGGTGGGTTAAGGTATTCGACACGTAATCTGAGGAACGCGGGTTCGAATCCCAGTTCCACCAACCATTCTCGCTCTTTCAGTCGTGGGGGTGTTATTATGTTACTGTAAATCCCACTCTTCGTTGGTAAAAGAGTAGCCCACGAGTTGGCGGCTGGTGGTGATGTCTAGCTGCATTCCCTCTAGTCTTACCCTGCTAAATTAGAGACGGCTACCACAGATAGCTCTCGAATAACTTTGAGCGAAATTCAAAAATAAATAAACTTTCCTTTGTCAAGATTTTTCCCATCACGTTAACTTCTGTGTTTTCAGCCCTATCGAATAGTTTATACACAAAGGTCTCAGAAATTCGTAGTCGCTGTTTATTGTTTCAGGTAGGTGTAATTATATATAAAGATGAAAATGATAATTTCGAAAATAAAAAAATCTGAGAAAAATGTCAACTGTGGAGAAATAAAAAAAATCTTGATGTAATAACACATAATTAGTGTAGAAATTAATTTATTAATTTATTATGTAAGAATAACGATACGTAACTGTTTTCTGGTTACATTTTGTTGCTGTAAGCCCTTTTAGCTTTTCTGTTCTGATATGTTGATATGAAGACACAGTTCTGACAGTCCCGCTAGGTAACTTGTAGAAGTTTTGATGCTAACAACACAGTTTTATAATCCAGCGGAAAGTCTTATTATTTTTAGTTTAAAACCTGATTGTTGTGACATGTTAATGTTATCACAATAGCATAACATTTATTTACCTCACCATATTTTCTCATAAACAGATTACAACTACTAAAACCCAGCTTAAAACTTTAATCAACAGGATTGATTTAGTTATGAACATTAAATTAATCTGAGGGTCGCGAGTTCGAATCCCTTTTACGCCAAACATGCTTGCCCTTTCAGCTTTGAGGGCGTTATAATAATACGGTCAGTTCTACTATTCGTTTGTAAAAGAGTAGTCCAAGAGTTGGCGGTGGGTGGTGATGACTAGCTGCCTTCCCTCTAGTCTCACACTGCTAGCGCAGGTAGCCCTCGTGGAGCTTTGCGTGAAATTCAAACCAAATCAAAATTCAACATTAGAACTGGAAACCTGCTGGTTTGATTTAATTATAGCCACCAAACCTAACTGGTATAGACCAATTAACTTGCTGGGTGGTTTCATTATGGTCACTAAATCTTAAATTACTTTCCACTATCTGCTTGTTGATTGAATTATAGCTACTAACACAAAACGTAAGCACTTCAATCTGCGAGGTTGATTTAATAAAAACTTACTTAAAGCCAATTTAAACAGTTAAATCTCTCGTTTTTATTTAGTTATGCATATTAAACCTCAAGTTAAACGGTTCAGTCTGCTAATTTGGTGAATACTATACATTATAAAAATGTCTCCAACAGAGAAAACAGATCATTATAATTCACTAGTAGTTGAAGTTGTTAAAACTATATTTAATTTATCCTAACTGTATGTCAATTATACTTGTTAGCCTTCTTTTTGGACTGATAACGTGAACAAGGCATTCATAGTGTGTGTGGTCATGAAATCTAGTATTTCTAATATGTTAACGACTACAAATCAAAAAAGGACAACAGTAGCGGTCTTAAATGTTGTTTTGAACTTCGCACAAAGCAACTCGAGGGCTATCTGTGCTAGCCGTCCCTAATTTAGCAGTGTAAAACTAGAGGGAAAGCAACTAGTCATCACTACCCACCGCCAACTCTTGGGTTACTCTTTTACCAACGAATAGTGGGATTGACTGTCACATTATAACGCCCCCATGTCTGAAAAGCTAAGCATGTTTAGTGCGACCGGGATTCGAACCCGCGACCTTCAGATTACAAGTTGAATCCCACCTGGCCTTGTCGGGCCACCCGCTGAAACTAGTTGTAAACAATAAATGGTAGAACATTTGTAGTTTTTTTATTATTATTGTCATGAACTAACTGAAGAAATTAACGAAAAGGATTAACCAGTGAGAAAAGAGAACACAAAAGAAAAGCAACATTATTATAATAGAGGAAGAGATTTATATAAAGTATCACAAGATAAATTCGGGTAGATACTGATTATATTGTCTTTTAATGTACACAGTTGTCCTTTTCTTGTTTCGATTGTTTGTTTTGTTTGTTTTGGAATTTCGCACAAAGCTACTCGAGGGCTATCTGTGCTAGCTGTCCCTAATTTAGCAGTGTAAGACTAGAGGGAAGGCAGCTAGTCACCACCACCCACCGCCAACTCTTGGGCTACTCTTTCACCAACGAATAGTGGGATTGACCGCACATTATACACCCCCACGGCTGGGAGGGCGAGCATGTTTAGCGCGAACCCGCGACCCTCGGATTACGAGCGCACGCCTTAACGCGCTCGGCCATGCTAGGCCTGTCTTGTTTCGAATTCTCTATTTAAAAATATATATTTATATTATTCTGGTATATTTTCCTCCTGCAAAGAAGTCTTATCAATATCGTACTTTTAATATCAAATTTCATCTTAAATTCTCTCCCGTGATTTTTAGTAATTTTTACAAATTCGCTCATTAATTTTTACTATCTGAAATGCTGAAAACATTTTCAATCAATAATTCCGAATTAATTACAAATATTATGTTTAATTGTATTCTCTTCTTATTGCTTCTCGAGAAGTGAAAACATGATATTACTTCATCGACGCATTTCTACGTATAGAATTTTAAACAAAAATCGTTCATGAAAAACATACAAATACATGACATTTTTTCTCGTTTAAAAGTGTACATTGTTAATTTTCTAAATAGCTACTAATCCTCAAATAATCAAGCCTGACACAAATCTTTTGGCAATAATTTCACAATAAACAGTTAACTCACCGCAGGGATATGAAAAAACGACCCTTGTACCACTGGTTAATAATACAGCTGCAGCCACTGAAACCGAAATCAGACTTTTGGAAAACATCAAATAATACATTAACACATTTAGCCTAGGCAATCTGAAATAAAAACAGTGTAAACATAACTTTGCGATTTAATATTTGATAAGTACAAAGCTACACAATAGACTATTTTTGTTGTTTGCCCAACACGGTTTTCGAAATCCAGTTTTTAGCGTCATAAGCTTAAAGACTTATCGCTATGCTTTGACGAATACATTTTTTGAATGGTCATTTCACCGCGAGACAGGATCGTACATGATTTACGTACAAAATTATGAAATAGTTAATCTCATACAGAACCAAGGGTTGTGAAACCCTTGATAAGGAGCATTATTAGAGAGATAAATGGATAGGTAGTCAGTAACAATAATAATATCTTGGTAAATTAATTAATGACAGTATTTCATAAATAAACAATGAATTGCTTTAATTGTATAATAGAATAACAACTCAGTTTTCTGCAATTCTACAAAAAGGTGAGAATTTATAAAGGTTCCTTATTTATCTAATGTGTAACTGTATCACAGAATACACTGTTGAATACTTGCAAGATTGGAAAAGTTTTACTATAAAGGTAAAGCTCAAAATAAAGTCTTCAGTAATGTAATAAATGTTATGATCAAGGACTCCATTTTATATTAGATATATTACTACATTTTAACACAAATTCATTAATATCCTATAACCCAAGCTCTTTCGAAAGGTGGACTTTTCTTCTTTAGGGGTAAAATGGTAATGTGAATGTAATCGAACAAGTGATATAAAAAGGAAGCTGAGTTTTTTTCAGGAAGTATTTAGTATATTTTTCCATGTAAATATTGTACGCATTATGTAAAAGATATTAATAATATTCTGATTTAGAATTTCCTAATATATATACACATATATAACTTGCTATAACCGAGAAAAAAGCCGAAACAAAAATAAAAAATACAAAACTCTGCATTAAATAAAAGGATCCCAGGGCACAGACTATACTGTGGGATATAGAATGTACTCTATGGTTTGGAGGTAACTGAAAAGTAGGACCCACATTGCGATGAGGATACGTCATTTATCGGTCTTAACCTCCATTCGCCAATATCAAATAAAGAAATGAAATAAATTAAATAAGCTATAATAATAGATACAGAAATGAGAAATAGGAGCTCGAGATGTAGGAGCTCAAGCGCACAACATCCCACATTTCAATTACCCTTCAGTGCCTGCAGACAGTTGTGTGAAGGTGACCGCTCTTCAAAATAAAAAAAGGAAAATAATGAAAAAGTAATAATAAGGTACTACCATTTGAGAGTAAGTAATTTAAACAAACTTACCTCTTAAGGTTAGCATTCCAGCCCCAATCTGGTACCCCAATAAACGAATTATACTGGTGTGAAGGGTTCCAACCAGTTATCTAAACTAACTAGTATAACCCCAGTCACCACCCATTGAGTCTATTGCAACTATCAATATTCATACTCCAGACAAGCCTTTATAAGCACCAAGATATTCAACTGCATACAGTAGTGCCAAGGTGTTAAATGAACTTATTAATTAAATAATTATCAGAGATTTTTAGTAAAGTTTCTTTATTATATCATTTAATATTAATTTTTGTTTCAGTATTTCAACATTACGAATAAAATATTGTGATTTATTACAAATATTACAAAATCTGAATAAGTGTGAGGTTATAATGCTTACAACAGAAGGTTATGTATGGTACATTACAATTAAAAGAGGGTAAACCATATATTGTAAAAGCAAAATATTTCCTTTATTAAAATATTTATATTGATATCCTTTTCAATTATTTTAAATTATAAATCTAAATAATATGCTTATATATATATATATATACACACACACAAACATATAGATGTGGGACGTTGTGAGCTTGAGCACAAATACTCGAGCTCTTATTTCTAATTTCTATTATTATAACTTATTTATTTTATTCCTTTAGTTTATTTTATTTATTTATGTGAGATTGGTGAATGGAGGTTAAGACTTATAGACAGTGTATTCCCACAGAAATGTGGGTCCTACCTCCTCAGTCACCTCCAAAACCTAGAGTACATTCTATATCTCACATTACAGTCTGTATACCTTGGGATCCTTTCCATTAGTGCTGAGTTTTCTTTTTATTTTGTTTATAGTAAACTAACACCAGTCAGAGGTTTGTATTTGCTGTTTTTAACACAGTCCTTCCATTTAATTGTGTTTTATTTTACTTAACTCTTATTGTTAATATTCTCTTTAAACATATATATATATATATAGATATACAGTATTTAGAAATACTACTACTACGATAGAAAATTGAAAGATAAATTACAGATGAAAAATTAAAAAAATTATAATCTTCATATTTAGTACAACAGAAACTCTGTAAATATGCTTAATTCAGCAAATAGTTAATATTTCCTGTTAATATTTTTTCTCAACGGTCAAAAAAAGATATATTTGGGATAGGATCACATCTAGAAGTTAAACAGTTTGTGATATTCATAAACTATAAACGTTCCTTGTCAAATGCCTGTAGTTTCACTATTAAAAAGCATTTATTACAATTATTGATCCTGAGGTCTGTATTATATTGACTCTAGCAGGTCAATCAGTACTCTAAAACTGTCTCTTTGTGTGTATTGCTATGTCCAGCTTTTACACTCATTAAGCGAGTTTCTCGAAAATTTACTTGGCAACAATATTGAAAGATAAGCTAGTGTTTTCGTAAAACGCATATTGATGATTCTTGTACTTGGAATATTTTACAAATTTAGAGAATGGACAGAACTTGTTCGATACACATTTTAATACTATAAGTTACACGCATTTTTAAATATATATTCATCTGAAACAAATATTAAAATAAATAAATGATAGTTAATCCGTTATACTTTCCCAATTGTCCAAATTAGGTGGCTGAATAAGCAATTTACTGTGTATACCGAAATGAAACATTTACTAACCTGCACACAATTACGGGCCCGGCATGGCCTGGTGGTTAGGTCACTCGACTCACAATCCTGTTATCGAACACACTTTCAGCCTTGGATGAGCTCTAACGTCACGGTCAATCAAACTCTTCATTGTAAAAGAACTACCGAAAAGTTGGCGGAGGGTGGTGTGCTCTAATTGTTTTCCCTCTAGTCTATCACTCAAAATTAGGAACGGCTAGAGCAGACAGCCCTTGAGTAACTTTGCACGAAATTCAACAAACAAATCAAACACAGTCTTTTAAACAGGCCTTACAGCACGTTTTCTATCTCTATCCACCTTAAAACTGCTTTTTTCAAAGCTTTTAAAAAACAATTATTATTTATCGAATTTTTTTTGGAAAAGATGTCACATAAGGTTCTACCAAATAAACCGCGTTGTTAAGATGCTGTTTCACGATTTGTGTTTATTTTAGTTCTTTCATTCTTGTGAACACACTCAATCTCCTCAAAACTCCAATATTCAGAAACTGAAATTAAAAAGAATGTACAAACGTATTTAATCAGAGGATATAACTGTAATAAACAGAAACTACATGTGGGCTATCTGCGTTCTGTCTGAAACTGAGAAGTTAATACCGCATTTTAATTTCGAAATCTTACTGCTGTTCCACAGAAGAACATTAAATAAATTATATTTAACTCAAAGTAAAGACTGATTTTAATGTTGCTTCACATAATGAGTAATTTCATGTTGTTTTCTATTAAAATACGCGGTGTGGAGAAGTGAATAAAATAGCGTTCATTGAAATTATTTATTTTCTAGGAAAAATACAGGAGAAAGGTTCCCAGCAGAAAATATAATGTACTCCTATATTGGTGTTGTGAACTTGTTTTTCCTTTAAAGATAGCAGGGCCAAACTTAGTTGCTGGGCTCGGGGAAGGCGGGAATAAAATGTGCCTGGAAGATCATCCAACCATGATAGAACTGTGGATGTAGATATACGAGGTAATTTAGCCTTTTGTGTTATCGCATTTTGTGTTACTCGGGATCCAGGGAACGTCATTTTTGAAACTGTGTTCATTGTTTGCTTGTTTTGAATTTAACGCAAAGCTGCACAAGGGCTATCTGCGCGACCTATTAAAAACATTTATTTTGTTGTACTGATCTTTTGAGTAGAATGTCTATTTCAAAATAAATCAACGAAGGAAGTGTCTTGGAAATAAAATGTTATATCATTCTCTTCATTATTACCTGTTTTTTAATGTAAATTGTATAACGCAGAATTATATGAAATTAATAAAATGTTCTATTTTAATGGGAGCAAATATCTCTTCTGCAGATTGCGAGAAACTCAAAACAAACTCTCAACAGAAGGCTGCAATGAAAGGGTTAAAGACTTTGATATTGTTGCTTTAGTGCAAAGCTACATAATTGGCTGTGTTCTATCCACCACAGAAAATTGAACGCCGGATTTTGTAAACTCGGAAAACTTACAGCTGGCCTACTGAAGGATAGGTTAATGAAAAATGTGTCTTTAACTTCAAAACGAAGCTTTTATGGTAGTGGTTTTCAATAGTTCAATTACTCTAACTATTATAAGAATTAGTTAACTTCATGTGTATTTTCCACTAATGTAGAAATGTGTTAAAGAGAAATCTTAGTTCTTGTAGTTATTTACTCAAAAGGGAGGCACATAAGACAAGGAAACTACATCAAAACAATTGTGCAAAAAATTTAGAATGTAAAATAGGGCTAATGTTTTAAATGCGCAACAAAATTTTTATTTTGCCAACAGCCAAAATCAAAACACACAGCTGGTACAGCTGCACGAGGCATGTAAAATATTTCCCTTTCGATCGCTGGCAAAATTAATTGGTTTTAATTTCGCTCAAAGCTACTCGAGGATTATTTGCGTTAGCCATCCATAATTTAGCGCTAAAATGGAAGCCAGATAGTCATTACCAGCTGCCGTTAACTTTTGGGTTATTTTTTTTACCAACGAATAACTGCAACATTATAGTATTCAATTACACATAAAAGATTGAAAACGCCTAGACGTTCGGTGAGGAAAATCAAATCCGACCCCAGCTGATTGTGAGTCAAGTACTCCAGCTATTCTTACATATATGTTGATAAAATTGAAGACTGCATGAAATTGCGCCTTTCTGAGTACATAAAGGGATTTTTCCTACATTTACAAACAAAGTTCGAGACTCTGTATGATGACTAAACGTTTATGTAACCCTCCTCGTGGGAAACAGCAGGTTTCTGGGTTTACAGTACTAAAATCTAGGTTTCGATTCTCCTTGTCAGACACAGAAACAGACTGCTAAATGTATAAATGTGTAATAAAACACCAATTTTTTTGAGTTACGTGAAATTCTTATAGTTAATTCATTTTAAAAATCTCATAATAAACAAAATCTGCCACAGATAATATCAGAAAGTGATAATCATTTAGATTTCTATTTTATACACTGCTGAAAACACGAAAGCTGTAGATTTGTTTTCGCTCTCTGATTTGCAATTTACCGATTAACAATACGAAAACATAAATAAACATTGCCTTGAACGTTATCCTTAAGGACCAAAATACAGTAGCACATTGACAATTTACAGAGAAGAATGAATTCATTATTTGAGAAAAGTCCAATTGGATTAATTTATACTTGTTAATTATAAATATTAACAATAATAGATCTGTTCTATATTTTTTGTATCGTTATGTTTTCCAATTCAGCCGATTTCTTTCTAATGTAATCTGGAACCCAATCGTTTCTATACTTGTTTAAGTGTTCTAAATTCTACATTTAACTAACTCTGTTGTAAACCTTTATTGACTCTCTATGTTACGTAATGAGGTTATTCTCTTTTACAACATGTATGTTTTAAGAAACAAGTAGCTCACAAACATCATATTTGATTCTAATATCGTAGATAGAGTAGATGCTAGAGTATATGAAAATTAATTACGCAAAAGAAAGCACGATATTAACAACAAATATAAGTGCAAAAATTGACGTAGAATAAAGACATAGATGTGATGAGTAAGTAAATAAAGTTTTTTTGTTTTTTTTAAATTTTGAACAAAGCTACTCGAGGTCTATATGCGCTAGCCGTCCCTAATTTAGCAGTGTAAAACTAGAGGGAAAGCAACTAGTCATCACCACCCACCGCCAACTCTTGGGTTACTCTTTTACCAACAAATAGTGGCATTGACCGTCACATTATAACGCTCCTAAGCCTGAAAGGGCGGGCATGTTTGGCGGGACAGAGATTCGAACCCGCCACCCTCGGATTACGAGTCGAACGCCTTAACACGCTTGGCCATGCCAGGTCTAGTAAATAAAGTAATATACGCACAAAAAAACGGTTAATAAAATCATAAGATTAATATTTAAAGGCGTAATGGAAATTTGGGGAGTGATGGCGTAGAAATGAAGAGTGGTTGGTGATGAGTATAATACGAAGAAATATATAGCGGGTAATCTATATAAAACAAGATAAACAAGAATCGTGCGATTAAGTGGATGAACCTACAAAATTGAATAAAATAAAAAAAACATGTCCATTGTTGTCATGATGAAAGAAGAAAAAAAGGAAAGCAAATAGAAAACGTCAAAACGTATAATAGAATAGAACTAAAGTTAGAGCAAAAGAAACATTATTTTAAGTAATAGTGAAAAGAACAGTGGAAAAACTGGCATTGGTGGGAGTTTTGGTGCAAACTAATGTTGTTAG
The DNA here is from genome assembly GCA_011833715.1 of Carcinoscorpius rotundicauda. Taxonomy (NCBI): domain Eukaryota; kingdom Metazoa; phylum Arthropoda; class Merostomata; order Xiphosura; family Limulidae; genus Carcinoscorpius; species Carcinoscorpius rotundicauda. The sequence goes on from CM022393.1 coordinate 130,475,354, forward strand.
AAAATCGCGACGGAGCTTTTAAGAATAACTTTAAAGTGTCATTGATTATACCAAAACAAAGAGACTAAGATAAGTAGTGCATTGTACAAGAGAACAGGAGTTTCGGAAAGCGCTAGAGCATGAGTAACAACAGATGAAAATTTAGCAAATATGGGAAAATGAACATAATATTTCAGGAAAAAGTTAGAAGGTATACAGACGAAAGCACGAATAATGGATGAGAATTTGGATACTGGACAGAGTGAATAAGTATTTCTAAAGCCATTAAAACGTTAAAATAAATGAGAAAATTCAGTACACAGTATGGGGAGCTAAATGAATTCAAGAAAAACAAACAAAAAATGTGAAATAAAGTGTTGTCACCTTTGGACAAAATATGGAAGACAACTGGGAATATTGTTGTTGGTTACACAATTGGCTATCAGCGTTCTGTTAACTGAGAGGAACTGAATTCCGGATTTAAGCATCATAAGTCCAGTAATTTATCGCTAACCCTCCATGGGACAATAAAAACTACAATGAAATAAAGAGTGCCAGATATTTAACCAGTTTTTAAATAGGAACAAGAAGCAATGATATAGAACTATAGATGGGTGTCATCAATAAGTGGAACATATAAATTAACCACCGGCTTCCCTGCTGGTACAGAGGTAAGTTTACGAATTTACAACGCTAAAATCAGGGATTCGATTCCCTTCGGTGGACTCAGCAGATAGCCTGGCGTGGGTTTGCAATAAGAAAACCACGCACACACATTAACCATCGGAATAACCACTAGAAAGCATATTGAATAATCAGAACAGAAAATAATATAGGAACTTAGTGTAGGAGTTTGGGAAAAAAATACCTCTCTCGAGATAATATATTCATATTAAATGCCTAAATATAAAACAAGTTAGATACATCTGGAAACTTGTTTTCATTTGTGATGCATTCGACAGCTGCACTCAATACAGTAAATAGAAAGGAATTACTTTTATAAAAATAGAGAAAGTGTGAATGTCTTAAAGAATACGAAATGTGGTAAAATACGTATATAAAAATGTTAAACAGGATAAAGTGAAAAGTAAAAATCAGAGAGTTGGACAGTGAAAGAAGACAGACAAGAACGAGTTTAGTTATTCTGAATGTGTGTAAATAATTTAGAACATGAATAGGTTGGAGAAAGTCTGGTGATATATAAGGACAATAAGATGAAATATGACTATAGTATGGACAATAATAAACTAAAGGTAAAAGAAGACTTGTAATACCAGTGACAAAAAGTCAGTATCCGTGTTAGTATTCAAATCGTATATCAGTGAAATATATAGGTTACATGAGACTTTCGGCAACAATTTTAGATTACAAATAAACAGCAGACACAAAATATCAAACTCTTAAATTTTATCCGGAAACGCTGCTAGTGTTTACAAACGATTATTAGAAAAGGGTCATTTTGAATGTTTGACCATTCTTTCTACAAAGTATTTTTTATATTAATGTATATTAATATTTTACTTTTTCACATTATTTCTGTAAAATTAATCAACGGCAATGATTTTTCTCTTAAAATGTTTACATGTAGTGTTACGTTTTTTTATGTATGTATGTAGACTGAACGCAACAGAAAGACACAGATAACAGCTTGTATAATTTATTACAATAAACTATTATATATGTAACAGATATAACATAAATTATACAATAACAATGACAGATATTCAGTTTCAACCTTCAAAATTAATTACAATACAAAATGGTACTGGCCTGTGTCCAATATAATGTTCTAGAATGAAAGTCCAAAAGTCCAGATCAGAAATCCAAAATTCCAATCTAGGGTGTGAATTTGGCCCTAAACAGTCCTGTACGTGTTGACTTCAGTATAACCAGTAATTCGAATGAATCGAAAAGATTGATGAAATAAAATCACAGCTTCTGTAGATCTAGCTCCAGTCACAAATCCAAGTTGAATAAACACACAGCAAACGTTTAAACTTTCTCAAACAAATGACTGACCCTCTTCTTCTACATCGCCGTCTGTTTATATACTAGTATGCCTACTGTGTTCTCCAACAATCGCGTAACTTCCACAGAGTTCCGGAGTACTCTGCGCATGTCTGTTTTTGCACGAGACTCGTCGTCTAGACACCAGGCCGCCATACAAATTATTTATAAACATATGATTGATCTACCTAATTCTAGAAATTTCTAAATGCTATTTTAAATTAATAACAACGTATTCTGTTGTTTTTAACTTCGAAACAGTAATATAAATATAAATAATAGATATGGAAATCCAAACACAACACGACATGGTTGTCGTTTACATAACATTTACATGACATTTACATAACAGTAAACACTTAAGCGTGAAGATTCGTAGCCACAAAGAAGCCCAAGTTTTCAATTTTCTTTGTTAAAACTATGTACTATCTATTGAAACTATGTACTATCTATTCCCCACCGTTCCGATATTATTTCAATTACATTTACCAGATCAGAAATCTAATAATTTGGACGTAATTTGCAGTCTTGTAAATCTAAGAAGAGTTAAAAAAATTCATAAGAACTACGAAACAATGAAGCATTTTTTAACAAAAATCTTCCATTTTCAATGTTATACTACATACCATTCGTATGCCTCCCCCAAAAATTATACTAAAAACAACTATACGCCTCCCAAAAATTATACTAAATACCATCTATATACCCCCTCCAAAGTCCTAATGGCGTTTCAATTTTCAGAAACACTATAAGATAAAAGAACTATTCCACATACACACAACTATATATATATATATATATATACAGGTAATTATATGGAGCGTTAATAACTTAAAACGTGGAGTCTTTTGATGCACTAGACTGACTTTGAAGTGAAAATTCAGTCCGTTTTCAGATAGTATCTGTTAATCCCGTCTTTGTAAACATGCTGGGATTGAAATGAAAACTTTCGAACTATTTCATTTACATTTAAAATTACATGAACATCACCGTTCACCAAGGTGTAGTTTATCGCAGGCTGATTTGATTTATTACAAAATCTATAGTTCATAAACAAATGTTTATATCGGGAGGTGTATTATCTGACATTAGCTAAGAAAAAGGGATACTGGTATAATGGAAGGTTTCATACGAGTATGGCGTATCAACATTTGTGTCAGATAATTTATATTTTTGCTTTCAGTGTACAACGAATACGTGTGCGTGGCTTACTCTAAACCAGTAGTGATAGTAAAAGCCGAATTAATGTTTATACAGAACCGTAGTAACATGCATAAAGTTACTGTACCATTAAGTCGTCATACGAAAACTTGCATACTATTCAACAACACGTTTTTTAATTGTCAAGCACTGAAATATGTGGTCTTGTAATTTGTCCTTTGACAAGAACAGAGAAAAATATAGTTTAACTAGAGTCGTTCTAACAACTGACGTTCGTACAGGAAACATTATTGAGCAAGCTTCCGTATGTCGGTTTATAACTTGCTGGGTGTGAAATAACAATTTTATTACAGATGTAAATCGGATTTTATCTAAAACAATAAAAATTATTGGAAAATTTTATTGTATTATCCCAGTAGAGCTGCTGTTTATTAAAATAAAACTATAATAAATATGCTGAAACCAACACCAGTGATGACGCAATGAAAATTACGATTCTATGTCTGAAATTATTTGCGTGATGTCGAAATTGACTGCACTTTTTTCTCTTCAAAGCAATAGTGTAATAACTTCTTTGTGTCAGTAAAGCTAAAGTTTGGGGCAAAATTTATGAGCAACGCACGATTAACCTCTGAAATGAGGTTTATGGAGGAGGTATTAAAAGCAAGTGAGTAACGATATGATTCCCAAGAGCACCATAAACGTCAAAAATTATAATTAGATAAAAGTTATTCGAATTTTAATAAGACAATGGTTGATTCTGTGTTACAGCTCTGAATTTCAAGCTGGTAAGCCGGGTTCGAATTCGAGTGCTACCAAAACATATAAATTTTACGCTGTCAGCTATGGGTGCGTTATAAAAGTGTCGTCCAATCCCTTAAGGTGGAAGATGTTTTGTTTGTTTAGAATCAAGCACAAAGGTGAAAACAAGCAATCTGTGCTCTGCCCACCACGAGTATCGAAACCCAGTTTTTAGCGGTGTGAGTCCGAAGACATATCGCTATGCCACTGGGAGGTGCGTGGATGATGACCAGTATGGTGCTGCTTGCTAACTGGCTGTCTTCTCCTCTGATAATGCATTATCTCATAATTAGTGACATCACATTAGTAACTGCCTCAAATACAAAATACGAATATACGTTGCGGTAAAAATGAGGACCGAACGTGGACCCCAAATGCAGTTTAGGATTAAATAATCTTTGTCAACTTAAAAAATTCGTTCTTGTGTTAGAAATTTGAAAAAAAACAACTGTAATATGTTTGTGAAATGCGTTCTTTTTCTTTCTACAGAGGTACACGATCATATCGAATATTAATGTTAACTGTTTAGGTAGACAATGACCAATGGGAATACCTCGTTTCTGATGGAATAATTTGCTTCCTTTCTTACATGTAGCACAGTGCTTTGGATTTCCATAATATCACTGAGTAGGCCCAACCTCCTAAGGTGATTTTGAGTTTAGGGGCAAAAAAGCTGATAGCTTTGAGGTGACTCAACTAATGACCTAGGGCAGATTGGCTATAGAGGATTTCTTTTATAGTTTACCTTTCACTCCTATTTGAGGCTATTCACTATTAACTCTAATTATTTAGTAGTTCTTCAAATAGAAATCGTTACATAATTACATATGCATACTATTAATAGTATGCAAAATATAGAAAGCTTACGTCTCAAGTGTTTGTTTGTTTGTTTGTTTTGGAATTTCGCACAAAGCTACTTGAGGGCTATCTGTGCTAGCCGTCCCTAATTTAGCAGTGTAAGACTAGAGGGAAGGCAGCTAGTCATCACCACCCACCGCCAACTCTTGGGCTACTCTTTTACCAACGAAAAGTGGGATTGACCGTCACATTATATACCCCCACGGCTGGGAGGGCGAGCATGTTTAGCGCAACGCGGGCGCGAACCCGGGACCCTCGGATTACGAACGCACGCCTTAACGCACACGGCCATGCCAGGCCATCATACATGGTTATAAACAATAACAGTGGAATAACACCAAAATGTAGTTATGATACATTCTTTTCCAACGGAACTTTGTATTGCCTATATGTATCACATATTTTGCTGTTTTTTATTCTATAAATCGTTGTAATGTAAAATATATGTTTATATATATATATATATTGGGGGCAGGAATGCTAACTTCAAAAGGTAAGTTTCATCTTACCCCCAAATGGTACTAGCTTATTTTCTTATTTTAATCTTTTTATGTTTAACTTTTTCTTATTTTTATTTTAACTTAAGAGAGCAGTCACAATCCCACAACTGTCTCCAAGCAGGAAATGGACGTTGTGGGCTTGAGCACCCATATCTCGCTCTCCTAATTTATAATATTCTTATGTAAGACTAGCGAATTGGTGGTTAAGACTGAAAGATGGTTTGTCACCACCGCAATATAGGTCTTACTTCTTCAGTTACTTCGTAAACCTAGGATACACTTTATAATCTCATATTGTAGCTTGTACCCTAGGATCTTGTTTTTAAAAAAAAATGCAGCGTATCTTGTTTAATTTTAATGTGTTTTGGCTTAAACAAAGTGTGTGTGTGTGTAAGGTAAGGATGCTTTACTGATATACTGTTTTAAGAAAATGCGTACAAATGCGTTTTGCTTACACATCAACCATTAAAATTGATGGTGTTCACAGTAAATGGTTTTCAAAGATCAAGACAAGTTTAAAAAATAATATTAATAATGTTAGGCGTGCGAAAGATTGTTCCAAAAATGTCTTTGTTACAGATTTTTGGCATATAATGTTACACCAAAGGCATTCTGAAGCCATACACTGGAGAGAAGGTAATTAGTCAACAGTGCCTATCAAAATCTCTTTGGATAATCTTTAATAAATGAATAGTGTGATATGATCGCCACTCTTATAGCGCACCCACGATACTACGAGCAACGTTCGATTCGTAAAATATGTCGTGTGTTCATTATACAACTCAACTAACCTGCTTCTTTATCTGCGTTCATACTTTGATACCGTAAAACAGGAAATTAACGTATAAGTTTGAATTGACAAAAACAAAGTGGTCTATCATTCTTACCTACTGAATGAAGCCTGGAATGGGCAGGTGGTCGCGGGTTGGAATCTTCGTCACACCAGACATGCTAGCCCTTCTAGTCATGGGACATTATAATGGATCGATCAATTCCACTATTCGTTGGTTAAAAAGAGTAGTTCAAGAATTGGCGGTCGATGATGATGACTGGTTGTCTTCCCTTTAGTCTTTCACTGCTAAATTAGGAAGGCTAGCGCATATATCTCTCATGTAGGTTTGAGCGAAATTTAAAACAATTTTATCTAACGAAACCCAAGTTAGTCTATCAAACAAAACTACCTTAAAAAGTGCTCAATCAACCTGACCAATCGCCAAAGAAACTGATCGATCGTTTTGAACTAAGTTTTATCATATATTACGAGAAACCCAGTGGAAGATGACCTAAGAAGGTCGAAACGTTGTTCTGAACTTTATTTTAATCAAAGTTTTAAAATCCATATCAACCGTCTTAAAATACATTTTAAATACAATCAGGTTTCTACAATACAGTCTGTCCTAGATCCTTCTTAATTTTCAATCTTAGTTCTTGGAAATTATCACATGTATTTATACTAAAGTTATTCAAAAATGTTTAAACGTGAGTAGTTTTCTGAGATTTGCGACTGTAATGTAAATCATTTTCACGTATCAGCCCCCAAATATAGTCTCCCATCATGTTTTAATTATACGCTCCTTGGGAGCGGCGTTCATCGTCCAGTATATTTTGATAAAAGCGCTCGCCTTGCTCTTCTGAATATGCTCCCATGTTTTCCTTGAATTTATCAAGATGAACGTCAAGGATATGGACTTTCAGGGACATCCTGCAGCCCATTTTGCCGTAGTTCTACACCAGAGCCTCAACCAGTTCCACATAATTTTCGGCCTCGTGATTGTTCAAGAATCCCCAAATGACTGCGACAAAGCTGTCTCAAGCTTTTTTTTTCCTTTCGACTGAGCTTCTTGGGGAATTCTGTTCATTCTGGCCTGGCATGGCATGGCCTAGCGCATTTAGGCGTGCGCTTCGTAATCTGAGGCGCGCCAAACATGCTCGCCCTCCCAGCCCTGGGGGCGTTATAATGTGACGGTCAATCCCACTGTTCGTTGGTAAAAGAGTAGCTCAAGAGTTGGCGGTGGGTGGTGATGACTAGCTGCCTTCCCTCTAGTCTTACACTGCTAAATTAGGGACGGCTAGCACAGATAGCCCTCAAGTAGCTTTGTGCGAAATTCCAAAAACAAACAAACAAACTGTTCACTCTAGAATCTTTTTTATTTGTAGTCCAACGAAGACACCAGCTTTGATCTTCGCCTCAGTGAGCTTAGGGAAGAAGTCTTGAAGGCTGCAGACTCCTTATCAAGAGCTCTAACAAACTGATTCATAATCAGTGATGACGAGAAAACACACGTGTAGAGAAAAATATACATGTAAAAACGGCTGGTTTGGGTTGAAAAAACTTTTATTTGGAGGAACGAACAACGTTTTATCATAGATTACAAAAAACTTAGTGAAAGATGAACTAAGGTCGAAACGTTGTTCTGAACTTTATTTTAATCAAAGTTTTAATATCCATATCAGCTGTTTTAAATGACCTTCTTCGGTCATCATCAGGTTCACAAAGAAAGAAAGACGTAACTGACCGATAGCTGACCACATGTTTGAAGAGAGTTGTGTAACTGAATTTAGGAATATAGAGCGTATGACCTTTTTTTGTGAACCTGACGATGAACGAAGAAAGTTAAAACGTTGTTCGCTCTTCTACATAAAAATTTTCTCAACCCAAACCAGTCGTTTTGACATATAAACTGTTTAATAAGACCCAATTGTATGTGCAATGATGGGAACAACACCTTCTGGAGGTCCACTAGGGGCTCACACTTAACATTGTGGCTCCCCACAGAGAACTCGGCCGTTGTGGCCAGTGCTTCCTGTTGTAGTGCGCTGCAGTGCCCCTGCTGTCCCAAAGGCAAAAATAACAGGGAATGCCACTATTTTTAAGTTTCTGATAACCTCCCAGCCATACTCATCATACTTCAAGGCTTTTAGGAAGGTCTTGATGCTGTTGTATTCCTCTTTGATAAATGTGAAAAATTCATTATCCAGGTCACAAAATCAAAGTTTGAAGAGAAAACTAGACCTTTTCCATTTACTTTGGACCAAAGCAATTGAGTGTGTGTGTTTGAGCATGTTCTTCTTATTTGCAAAGCCACATCGGGCTATCTGCTCAGCCCACCAAGGGGAATCGAACCCCTGATTTTAGCGTTGTAAATCAGGAGACATACCGCTGTACTAGAGGAAGCAATTGGGAAATGACACTTTCTGCCCAGGAACAAGAAAAAGTAAAAACTTTGTTACATAATGTAATTTTTATTAAACAAGGAATGATGAAAAATATATACAAGGTTACTGTGGTCAGAAACACGTAAGAGCACCTACACATCTTAAAAACATAAAACAAATATCCAATGAAATATTTAACTGTTTTATTTCTCATGATTATTACATTTTATTTCAAGTTAGTTTCGCTAATACAACATACTCAGTTTCTTAGTTTAACGAACGATATATATAATACTATTATATGATCATTTATGTTATTTAAGAATCCAACTGTTTTTCTTAGTCTAATTCCTCTGCTGTCACATCTTAAAGCATGACATTCTCATAGTTTGTTTTCAGATATAAAATCAAGACTTCAAAAACGCATATTTCGACACTCCAACACTTATCTGAAAGATGAAAACTGGTAAACTATGAGACATTCGAGAAGGAATATTTCCTTCCAGAGTAATACAAAATTTCAAACTCTTGTCGTAGTGTCGTAGAAGGCGCCACATATGTATTATTGACGGTGAAAGAATTAAGATTATTTGAAGTGTAAGTTTACCCCATAAGTACAATGTTTTAAAGAAGCAAAACCCTCTTTGAGAAGGATTTTGATATGAAATTTTTCTTGGCTACTTCGGTGATTGACGGAAGTAATATTGGATGTATCATAACAGTCAACATAAATAAATGATCGTTAAGTGTTATCGGGTGATTTGACTACTAGTTCTTCTAAAAACGTGTCAGAGATGTGACTTGTGTTTACATAAATTTTCTCTCGGTTTGAACGATCTTTGCAAGAACAAAAGGAGAGGTCATTTGTTATCGTTTTTCTAGAATTATATATATATACGAGATAGTTTCAATGAAGAATATTATATCTTCTTCTTTTATGTTTTATCATAGATGGCGCTATCTCGATTACCAGCCTGGAAGATATTTTATCGACTTTTAAAGTTTGCACTATACAAGGGATAAATCAAGAATAAAGTGATCTGTTAGTTGTTTCTTATTTAAACTCGAAGCAGACTTCGCAGGGCAGATGGTTAGTGTGCTTGACTCGTGATCGTAGAGTCAAGTATTCGAATCCACGTCACACTAAATCTTTTTGCTTTTTCAGCCCTAGGGACGTTATAATATTTCGGCCAATCGCAACGCGAAATTCCAAAAACGAGCATTACAAAACCTACGTCGATCAAAGAGCCATCTATCGGCTCTTAGGGAAAAAAGACAATTTAGAAACATGGTTGATCTGTGGGACTGCGAAGGGTAATTTTTTTTTAAATGTATATGTTAACGAAGCTTGGTTAAATTAAATATAGTAGCCGATCAAATAAAATATTTCGTGATCTTCGACATGTTTAATCCATGTTTATAAATCTCAATGTATATTGCAGTCGTACTTGTGAGATACTAGTTATCTCAATCAATGGGTCTATCAATGTATCTACACGAGTTTGAGCAATATGTTATTATTACGTGTTATTGGTTGTTCTGTTTCAATGGTACTGCACTCAAACATGCTGTTAATCCGTGGATGCGATACATAAATAAGAAAGCACGTAATGTGCGAAAAAATAACAACACGTGAAACAATGGTTTGTCCTCGCTGTGTATATCTATGGAACCGAGACCTGAATTAATACGTGTAATAAAACCTTATCACCTGTTTCAATCGTAAATGAATTATTTTATTTTTATTATATTTTTTCTTTCAGACGCCAATATTAGGGCTCATAACGCTAAAAATTGGGTGTCGATACTCGGGTGTCGCAAAGCATAGATAGACCTTTGTGTAGTTCTGTTCGCGTTTAGCTGCAAACAAGAAAACAAAACTATTTCTTCAAATAACCCTCATGGGGATACTTTGACAATCGTCACATACAAAGATGACCAGAAAAAAAAAATTCGCCACCGAATTATTATACACTGAATAAGAAATCCTAATTTTTTCCCGCGTCATGTTTTGGCAGATAAATTGGTAATACATACATTAACATCCCTCCATCTGTTGCATGTAAACCAGCCTGACCTGGCAACAAAAGTGGGTGTGTCTTATTCTATAAATTGAAGGTCCTAAACCGACATTCGTCGATTTACTTCTTTATACATTTCTTTTCGAAACTTTCAATAAATATTATACTTTAAAATACTCTGCGACCACAGATGTTTAGGTTAAAAGCTCTAAAATCGAAACAATCAGTCAAAAATGGGGAATAATTTCTGAACCGGACAAATTAAAACAAAAGTTTTAAGTGGCTTTTAAAACATGGGAAAAGTTGTGATTTTGATAACCAAGAAGAGATGCTTGTGTATGTCATATAGGGGTTTAAAATAGGTTAAGGCAACTCCGGACACTTCCGTCACGGAGAAAACGATAAAATTATGATAACATAGTAACAGAAGTTTCAGAATTGGCCTTATTTCTATACTCACATACAGTACTGTGCAAAAGTGTTAGGACAAGAGAATATTTTGATTCTTTCCATTTTGTGGGACTCATTCTAGCATGCCACCACAGAATGGCAGTCTTTTAACGTTTCACCGACCCCTGGTGACAAAGGAATGAGCCAATGGCTGTGCTTGAAGAACATACTGATTAAAAACTTGATAATTCAAAAGTTGCTTTGAAAGAAACTTTATGAGTTTAAAGACATTTGGATTAAAGCCCAAAGAACACTTTGATTTAATGTATTGCAACAATGTCTGAAAGATCGTCTGCAGTTATTAAAACAAGTAGGGGATACAGAAGATATCAACTGATTGCTGAACCCAGGTACTGCTACAGGGTTTATGTTGTACTACATATGACGGTAAGAAGAAGACTGATGTTTCACCTGCGAGATACCCTTCAATGTTCTTTGAAAGTAATCTGAAATTTGATTTCTGACTTTTTCCTGACACTTTTGCACAATACTGTAAATCAAACTTAAAGACAACTAGAAAATAAACTAAAGCAATCAACCCTTTAATTAAAAATAAATGAATAGTTGTCACTAAACTACACAGATATAAAGGTATATTGCTATTAAATAATGATTGTATAAGTAAAGAACTTTCAGTAATATCCGATTAAACTACATTTACAAAAATTAAATCATCATCTCACAACAAAACGAAAGGGGGGTAAACTTCAAAAACATTTGTTAAAAATATGTATGTAAAAACGGCCGTTTGGATTTAGAGAATTTTTTTACGTAGAGGAGTGAACAACGTTCAGACCTTCTGTCATCGTCAGGTTCACAAAGAAAGAGAGGTAACTGACCGGAAGCTGATCACATGTTTGAAAGGGGTTGTGTAATGAGTGTTGGAATGTAAAGGGCGGTGTTAGATATTTGAATATGTAATTTTCAGTTTTTCACCCCCTGTTAATGAACCTTCACCAAATTTGGCATGGAATTTTTTTGTTAATGTGGAGATACACATAAAATTATGGTTTCACGTATTGTTTGTTGCAGTTTTTACGCGTGTTTTTGAATTTTTTATAATTACATATAAGTTACCAATTTTTTATGTCCTAAGGCCCCCCGCTAGAACAGCGGTATGTCTCCGTATTTGCAACGCTAAAATCAGCGGTTCGATTCCCCTCGGTGGGCTGAGCAGATAGCCCTTTGTGGCTTTGCTATACAAAAACAACACACACTTATGTCCTAAGATAACTTTTCATCAATCGTGAATTTACACAAGTTCCGTCCAGGGGTTAGGTACTCTATCTAGTATTAAGTACAATACCAATTTTATTAAAATAAGGAAGTTTTTTTGTTTATGATACGTCTATGGTTGGTAAATACACAGCATATTAATATCACTAGAACGACTTATTCGTAAAACTACACATAATTCTTAATGACGGCTCTAAACGTTTTTCCTCATTTGAGATTTTTTTACCTTTGTTATGTAATAGATGAATCCTAGTTAAATTTGATAAATCATTTGGGAGATATAAATTCTAATTTCACCAGATTTGGTTTATTGTACAGAGTAGTTTAAAAAATATTAGTAGTTTTACTACAACAAAAATACAATATTTATTGTGTTGTTATTGGAATTAAAACTGACATTTTTTTAAAGATGTTGACCACTGGTTTATTGTGCGAAAACCATAAGCTAGCTCGTTTTAGATTACATGCAGCCATGTACATATTAATATGTAAACATTACTTCTGTCGTATTGTAACGAAGCTTCAATATTCGGATATATCGCCACAACGGTAATGACAACAGTTCTAAGTTACAGTAAAGACGTACAGTACGGGTGTACGAAGAAACAACAAAGAAAAACTGCCAAAATGTTATGCTAATATTTTCATAATGGTGTTTCTCTGTTCACTACGTCACTTGGAGATGGTCGATGGATACTCATCCCAAAAGATGATTTTAATTCGCTTTTACACTTTGTGCTTTATCTTTTGAAGTTTTCCCCAGTGAAATCGTGGTGATTTTATGTATTTACAACGCTAAGATTCAGGGTTCGATTTCCCACAGTGAATACAATAAATAGCCAAATGTGCCATATTGCTTAAAAAACGTTTTGAGGTGAAATTTGGTTAAGTTTAACATGTTTAAGGAGATTAACTACAGTTTTCTCATTTAAATAGTATCAACGTAATATCACCACAATAATACAAATTATCACTACATGCTACAATAATATTGTTATAATAGTCGTGTTGAGAATAAAATAACATCCTAATGAGCATCCATACATCTTACTGTTTATAATATTGAAATTAATACCTGGTCAGAATATAAAAGCCAAATAAACCTGGTCAGATTATAAAAGCCAGATAAACTTGCTCAGAATAATTAGTGATTGATTCTCGTCGAATATTCCTGAACTACAGAACCATTATAGAATATTTTGGAACGCTCGTAATTTAGGCCTAGAAATCTATAAACTGTCGAAACTTTTTGGAATACAGATCGCACATTAGCGAACTTACTATAATCGAACTTTCCAGGAACAATGGGATAACGTTAGTGTACGGAAGTTTCCACATATTAAACGTTTCTAGAGTAATGCGATAATATATATATGACACTAAAGATGGTGTAATGGTGGTACTGCCTGCAAAAACTTAACTGACCGCTGAAAGTCATCATCTCGAGGTTTAAGAAAATTACGACGGTTAAAAAAAAAAAAGTGGAATTATATTTGACGGTGAAATTTAACTTGTTAAAAAGAAATTTTGACTCTGTCCAAATAGGTTGATTTTTAACATTTCCGTGATTGTGTCAATATTGCTTCATAATTGTGCATATATTGTTAGATTTATAATTGTATAAATACTATCTGTGTAAAACTATTCTTATTGTGATTGAATACATTTGTGAATAATTTTTATTACAAATTGTCTTGTTTGTTCGTATCACGATCGGTAATTACCACTGTAACAAATTCAAAATACTCTTCAACCTCACAGCAGACGAGGTATATATTTTAAACAAATGTATTTTCAGCGCCACCAAGACTATCTTTCAAAAATGTTTTGGTACATTTTTTTCAGAAGATTGAATAGCTTCGATAATGGTGACTATTATCACGTTCTGCTGTTTTTCCATGTTATACAATTGCTGGCCAGTAATATTTTCATCATCTTTAAAGTTATTTATTTCGGTAACAACGTATCTGTTGTCTCATTCTTTTTAGGTTTCGGATCAATAGCGTTTAATATTAAAACTATCGATTATCGTCACTAATTCCAACGTATTGGTCTCTTGTTCATTTACTGTTCTCGTGAAATATTTTAAAATACTGCACTTCTGCTGTTCATACAGTCTGCGGTTGAGAAAACGTCTGAACTGACGATACTTCAGCTGAAATGGGTTTCCATTCTGTGTGAGCTGCAGCTTAAAATGTAGCGTATTGTAGTTCATTAACAATGTGCAACTCTTAAGAATATGCAACTCCTTTTGTGAATCTGACCCATATAAAAGCCAGTGTCACGTCACGCTTTGTTTCTCGAAATGATAAGAGACATAAAACCCAAATTACATTTTTCAAATAGAGTAAGAAATTCATTCAATTGCTGTCTGCCCACTACAATTTTAGTGACGGTGGTGCTGTGATAACTTGTAAGTGTACTTAGTGTTGTTATAATAAGCCTAATGTAAAGATCAAGTGTGGAATCACCTAGCCTCTTTGTTTGTTTGTTTGTTTTTGAGTTTCGCACAAAGCTACTCGAGGGCTATCTGTGCTAGCCGTCCCTAATTTAGCAATGTAAGACTAGAGGGAAAGCAGCTAGTCATCACCACCCACCGCCAACTCTTGGGTTACTCTTTTACCAACGAATAGTGGGATTGACCGTATATTATAACGCCCCCACGGCTGAAAAGGCGAGCATGTTTGGTGCGACGGGGAAGGCGGTGTTACAAAAAAGCATTGGCTTTTCCATATATATGTGGAGATGTGAATCTAACTGATTTTTACCAATAATTATTGTATGGATACCCCAGGAATTCATTTCATGAACGATCTTAATTTTGATTAACTTATAAAGGAATTCACCAATATTTGATTTTTTTGACTGAACTTTTTCGTTGGTAGAACTTGACTTTGTAAAACACATTTATTTCAGTTGGCCATTAAATGGCAGTACTTGTCCCATTTCTTTTGGCTTGCTGTAAACTAATACTTTGATATTACTCACATTCAAATTTTGTGCCTTTAGATAAAGAAATGGCATTAGATTACTATAGCTATTTCTAGTTTTCCAATGTTATGCCAGCAATGCCTATTTCAAATAAAACCTGCTGTTCTTGAAGATGTATTTATAGACGACAAAATAGTGAGTGACTCACTCCATGAATGTAACTTCAACATTCGCCATGCTGGTTCTAGCAGATGTTTTGGCACGTACTAACTTTGTAATAATTGAGCACACCAATTGTGTTAATATGAGTGTTTGGGCAGATGTATGCATTGTAAAGGTGAGTGTGGGTAAATTTAATAACTTGTACAGTATAACGCAATTGAAAATTAATATGTTATTGTTTTGAATTAAGTACAAAGCTACACAGTGGGTTATCTGTGTTTTGCCCATCACGGGTATCGAAACCTGATTTTTTAGCATTGTAAGTCCGCAGGCATACCGCTGAGCCACTAGGAAGGGTCAATGCTACTATTAACGTGTTTTTAAAATGAAGCGCTATCAGCAAATCACTTGAAGTTTGCTAGCAGTAATACATAAAAGACCTCTTCATGGCCAAGTGGTTAGGGCGCTTGACTAGCAAACTGTTTGTTTGTTTCTGAATCTCGTGCAAAGCTACACAAGGGCTATCTGCGCTAGCCCTCCCTAATTTAGCAGTGTAAGACTAGTGGGAAGGCAGCTAGTCATCACCAACCACCGCCAACTCTTTAGCTACTCTTTTACCAACGAATAGTGAGATTGAGTGTCACATTATAACGCCCCCACGGCTGAAAGGGCGAGCATGATTAGTGCGACGGGAATTCGTACCCGTGACCCTCAGATTACGAATCGAACTCCTTAGCCTACTTGGCCATACCGGGCCTATATTTATATATATAAACACACACGTAAATAGGGTCATTTCTCATCTAATAATTGGGTCAATGGAATTGTTTCTACAAGACACATTTCCTTAATATTATTTCCTCCAGTGACTCAACGGCAAAATATTGAACTTGTTTCATAATTGTTTAACGATACCCGTTATTAGCACAGCACAACAAGCACATTGTATAGCTTTGAAATTAATAACAGTAAACAGAGAAACTTAATTATACATCAGTTGTTTTGCTGAAAGAATGTTTCTCTTACGGGCCCGGCATGGCCGAGGGGGTAAGGCGTGCGACTTGTAATTCGAGGGTCACGGGTTCGAGCCCGCGTCGTGCTAAACATGCTCGCCCTCCCAGCCGTGGGGGTGTATAATGTGACGGTCAATCCCACTATTCGTTGGTAAAAGAGTAGCCCAAGAGTTGGCGGTGGGTGGTGATGACTAACTGCCTTCCCTCTAGTCTTACACTGCTAAATTAGGGACGGCTAGCACAGATAGCCCTCGAGTAGCTTTGTGCGAAATTCCAAAAACAAACAAACAAACAAACGTTTCTTTTACGATGGAACTTACACGAGTCGTAAGTAACCAAACTTTAAGATAATGCATATTTCTAATTAATTAATATAAATACTCTTCTAGTTTACTTTCTAGAATATAGGATTATACTAACAGGATTTTTTATCACAACTTTAATATTTACCAAATTTGCTCTTATGACAACCTTTTAAATAGCAGTGTTTATCCAAATATTTAACGATGTTTATATATGTGAATAATTTATTATAATTGTATTCATAGTGTCCGAAATGATAAAGTGAAGTAGTGAGCATTATAAATGCCACTTATGGTAAAAATGAATAGAAGAACGGTCAAGTAGTCGGTTTATATTATAAATAAATTAATAGTTAGTAATAACGATTAAATAAGATATTCATAGCTCATCTATAGATATGCTTATTTTAATTTGAATGACTTTTTGATACTAGTTAAAATCAATTCAGGTGACAAATAGAACCTTATTTTTGCAATATATATATATATAATTGGTTTATCTAAATGATTTTGATAACCATATACCATAACTCTATCTTTGTCATTTAAGTTTTTGGTTGTTCCGTCCAGTATGAATTGAATATTCTAATTAAAAGTCTCTATAATATTTGTGAGTTCAAATAACTTGGGACGAAATTATACGTTGTATGTTGTAGCAGGTGTATTATACTTTTTACTTCTTTAAATCGCTGACTTTATAACAATACAATTCCGTATTTTTTACAGGGTTGTTTATCAGAAACCCGTAAAAGACTAAAAAAAATCGTATTAATAACTCTAATTTTGTTACGAAAAGTAAATTCAGTTTGTGAATTATGCATAAGCATTGAAAACTTGTCTCTCCTTTTTTTACCAGGCGTTGGCCCAACATGGCCAGGTGATTAGGACGCTTGACCCATAACCTGAGGGTCGAAGGTTCCAATCTCCATAGCATCAGACACGCTCGCTCTTTTAGCCATAGGGGCGTTATAATATGACGGTCAATCCCATTATTCGTTGGTAAAGAGTAGCCCAAGAGTTGACGGTGGGCATTATAGTATTGTTTGTTTTTTAATTTCGCGCAAAGCTACACGAGGGATATCTGCACTGGTCGTCCCTAATTTAGCAGTGTAAGATTAGAGGGAAGGCAGCTAGTCATGACACAGTATATATAAACCTCTATAGTCGGTATAACAAGGTGGGTTGTGATGATTAGCTGCCTTCCCTCTAGTCTTACACTGCTAAATTAGAAACGGCTAGCACAGATAGCCCTTGTGTAGCTTTGCGCGAAATACAAAAAAAAAACAACAGTTTTACATGGCAAGCGTTTGACCCCTTGGTAAGAGTGCGTACCTTCACCGCTGAGTGTTTGTAAAAAGAAGAAGTAAACGACATCATACTGTATATAAGTTTAAAATAATCATATTAATCCATATAAATGATATGAAATCAACTTATAGTGTTCAGAACCTCTGATGTTTCAGTCTCTTCAACAGTTAAAATCCACCGACGGAAGTAAATTCTACTCAATTCCAGACGCGCATCTCTCTCTGTATTTCATTTAGATTGTCACAGTTTAGTGATAATTAGACCATATGCAACACAAATATAAATACAAGTGATCAATACCAAACTGATTCATAACAGTGCTCGTTTTAATTAATAAATTCAAAAGACATTCTCGCATCAAATGAGGCGTCCATCCATTAGCAGAATTATAAGGCACAGTTATCACATGAATGTTGAATTCAAAGTGAATATAAACTGATGTGACTGCCATTTATTTGTGGAGGAGCAACCCGTATTTGACTGTGTATTGTGAAATATGCATGGTCAACTCAGAATTGACCTTTGTCCTGTCTCTAAGTGACCCGTACTGTGATTGTTTCTCTGATACATCAATTTTATTGTTACTATAACACAGTTTTGTATCCAGTAATTACATTTTCTTAGTCTTTGGAAATTGATAACATGACATAATTAAATTGAACTTTTGACTGAAAGTTTTAAAATGCAAGAAATGTACATTATCATTTATAGACAATATTCAATCTTAAATATTAAGTCGTAATATAGATAATTTGTAGGAAAGTTACTCTAATAATTTATAGTTATTGTTGTTTATTAAGCATAAAGCTATATGTGGAATGCCAATCAAGGGTATTGGACTCAACTTGCCCCCCAGTGGCTCAGCGGTATGTCTGCGGACTTACACGCTAAACTCCGGGTTCGATACCCGTGGTGGGCAGAGCACAAATAGCCCATTGTGTAGCTTTGTGCTTAATTCAAAACAACAACAACAATGGACTCAACTTTCTAGCGGTATATTCTGCAGATGTGCCAGTAGATGGGACAGTAATTTGTAGATTATGAAGCTTATAATACCTGAAGTTTATGCATAATACTTTTTTAATTTTGTTTATATCATAATATGTTGAACTATAATAAAATATGAGTTTTGTATAAGATAATCACAAACTACTGTTTTGTGACTTGTGATCTTTCTTTCAAGTAAAATAATTGTGTATTTGGAAACTACTAAGTTTAAATGTACACAAAGTTTTGAATTATGTAGATACGAACACGTAATGTTTCTTCAATGTCAGTAATGAACAAAAGGCAAACACTTTTTTCACTGTTATTTTGAAATAAACCACACTATATGTGTAACCACGTGACGACCTCCTAACAAACACCTGTCTCGATTTCAGTGGTCACGCCATTGTATATGTATGACTACCCTCTAACCAACAGTGTTTTAATGTTAGACAATTTACTTAAATTTGTTATAACTTAAAAAAAACAAGTTGAAATAAAAATAAATTAAACAAAAAAGTTGCATTTTTTAAAAGACCCCAGGGTACAAGCTGTAATTTGGGATTACAAAATTACCTTATGTTTTAGAGGTGACTGCAGAAGTAGGACCCAGATTGCAGTGAGGATACATCGTTTATCAGTCTTAACCTCCATTCGTCAATGTCACATAAGAAATAAAAAAGTAGTAATAGAAATAGAAATACTGATTAGGAGAGCGAGATGTGAGTGTTCAATCCCATAACATCCCACATCTATGTCACCCTTCACTGCCTGAAGACAGGGAAGATGACTGCTCTCTTAAATAAAGAAGAAAAAAATTAAATGAAATAAAAATAAGAAAATATGAGTTCCAATGGAAGCTATCTACTCTACTTGTATAACAATTTATATCTTTACTGTAATGAGAATATATTTATTGAAAACTACACAAATCCAGATATTTTACCTTAACTTACAGTTATATAGATTATTTAATTAGTATGAATAATTTTGAAATAAATAATGTTATTAATACTATTTATTCAGCAGATTATAGATTGAGAATACTTCAATATGTAATACAGAAATACATTATTCAGATTTAGATTGTTGTTGTTGTTTTGAATTAAGCACAAAGCTACACAAAGGGCTATCTGTGCTCTGCCCACCACGGGTATCGAAACCCGGATTTTAGCGTGCAAGTCCGCAGACATACCGCTGAGCCACTGGGGGGCTTCAGATTTAGAAATTAAAATAATTGATAAGGGTATCACAGTAAATATTTTTGATTAAAAACAATTGAATTCCGATTGGTGGTTTAAGCTCTTTTTATAGTAATATAAGCATTATAGCTTTGCAGTTATTCAGATACTGTAAAATTTGTAAACAAAGAGTTTTGCTAATGGAATAATATTACAGAAATGAATTTACAAAAGTATTTGATTCTATGGTATTGGAACGTAATGACGAAATGTCTAGTATTAAATACGCGCTCCCATCATTCTCAAATGAACTGAACCCAAATACTTAATCATTGAAAGAATGTTGCATCACAGTTGTATAATCATTCTTCTAATAAACTTTCAACCCCTTCAACAATAGCTGAAAGAAAAGTTTCGTTTGGTTTATTTTGAGTTTCCTGTAAAGCTTCACGAGGGCTATCTGCGCTAGTCGTCCCTAATTTAGCAGTATAAGACTAGAGAGAAGACAGCTAGTCATCACCACCCAACGACAACTCTTGAGCTACTTTTTACCAATAAATAGTGGGGTTGATCATCACATTATAACACCCCCATGGTTGAAAGTGCGAGCATGTTTTGTGCGACGGGGAAAGTAAAGTAAATATGTTCACAGTTTCGTCAGCTAAACAGATAGCATTCAAAGAGGCAGTTTATTTCGCATATAAAAAATAAATGTAAGGTATTCTCAGAGACTGCTTATTCTCATAGGTTTTTACTGACAGTTGCAATAAGTGTATCCAAAATCAAGTGTAATTTTAGTGAACTGAAACTAGTAAAAACATTACTCCAGAAACGTTACGACCAGCAAAAGCGGGGTAAACTCACGGTTTTAATAAGTGAATGTGATTTAACTGACAAAATATCCATGAGAAATGTAACCAGTATGTAATTCTTGATAACGAGAAATCCACTTCAAATAAAAATGCATCTCAGAATGGCTGCTATTGGTATTAACACTTTTACTGATTAAGAGAGAATTTGCTTGTTTGTTTTCAGTTTTGCACAAAGCTACACTAGGGTTATCTGCGTTAGCCGTTCCTAATTTAGCAGTGTAAGACTAGAGGGAAAGCCGCTAGTCATCACTACTCACCGCCAACTCTTGGACTACTCTTTTACCAACGAATAGTGGGATTGACTGTCACAGTATAACGCCCCTACGGCTGAAATGGCGAGCATCTTTGGTACGACAGAGATTCGAACCCGCGACCCTCGAACTAGGTGTCGAATGCCTTAACCACTTGGCCTGAAACTTTCCTAGGTCATCTTCAGGTTAAAAATGACCCAGAAAAGTCAAAACGTTGTTCTCTCCTTATCAATAAAAGTGTTAATACCCATTCCAGCCGTTCTGAGATACATTTTAATCAGTATGTATCCTTTCTGAAGCTAAGGAGAATTAAGATTAATTGTTTACAGAACACACTTAAACAGAATGAATATTACAACCTAGTTACATTGTGAGTAGGTATGCAACTCTCGTGAAAGTTCTTTATGAAAATGAAACTAACTGGTAAAATAGTTTTGTCTTCAGCAATCCTAAGATTACGTAGTTTTAGAAAAAATGTAACGTTTAATTTAGATCTGTTTTCTATTATTTATAATAAACATTCGTTATTTAACGTACGTATATGCACTTTGACTCTGAATAGTTCACATGTAAAATGATTTTCATTTAATTATTTTGTTGTTTCACATTTTATTTGTATAATCTGTAGAACCTCCTAAATAAATATAAAGTAATTTTGAAAGAAAATGTTTATATTTTGTTTTCAGTTTTCTCAATTATATCATTAATTCTATCTTATCATCAACATAGAGTGAAATAAAATGATTCAATTTAAGAAACGAGAATATGTACATACATTTTAAATGCTCTAATAATATCTTGTATTTTTTTCTTTTCTCATAAGCGTAATTTCGCATCTTCATATTTTCACTTATAGTTTATTTTTAATGTTCTTTTTCAATTTTTTTGTCTTTTATTCTTGATGCAGGTATGCTAACTTGTTTCTGCCAACGTGAACACTTAATGTTCCGTTTAGTTATAACTTGGCAAAGGACGTCCGCAAAATTCTTTCACAAACACTTACACACGTGAATGATGGCATCTTACTTAGATAATTCTGCAAGTCAAACAACATCAAGTTAATAAAAATTAAACACAAGTAATACATAACTAATTAATGTATAAACACAATACAAGTATTTATCAAACTGGTACATATAAGACGAGAAACACTGGTCAAACACTAGGTACACTCTAAGAGAGTTTCTGCATATAACAAATACAGTACAATATCTTTATTTATCAAATTTATTTATTTGTATTAAATAATCCTTTTTTTCATTTTATTAGTTAGCATACATTTATTACACATATTTTTCTAAATACTGTTAATCTTTAAATAAGTTTCACTCAACTAAGAATAATTTTTCAGAACGAAAGATCGATTCACTTTTACTTACGTCTGTGATATGTGTAAAATTTCATTATGTACCAATTATTGTATCAAATATAATGTTTTGAAACATAACTTAAAATAATGAAGCTACATGTTCCCAGGAAACACCACATAGAATGAATCATTCACACACATCACAAAGGTCTAATTCTTCTTTGACAAAATGTATTCCACCAGCCACGTCCTTTACAAATTATACTTATTAATATATTTTTCTGATTTTTACAAGTATCTGCTAAATACCACCACACGGAAAACGGAAATTTTATCATGAAAATGGTATGTGAGTAAGAGAGTTAAAATACATTGCATCGTCTATTACAATACAATATATTTTTAATCACAAAATACACACACTAATAAACATTATCGACACGCCGTATAAAAATATTCAAAATATAACAGACGGTACAACAAAACACCTAACGAGTAAAGTAAGGATATGCATTTATTCAAATCATTTGGATAAACCAATCAGTACAGGCTTACAGAATATAGATCTTTCTCATCTGAAAAGGTTTTAACTAGCAGCAAAAGACTATATTAAAGTAAAGAAAAGACTATTGCTATTAAATGATTTATTCAAATTTTAAGTTACTACACTGTAATTACCTGTAGAAATCGCATCACCCATTAGTACTGTTCAACAATGCTACAAACAATAACAATGCCCTTGTTATAGTACTAGCCTCGACACAGCTCACATATAAACCATGATTATAGCAGTATTAGAAATTACCAACGACCATTATTGACATTTACGGCTAAAGACTTGCATACTTCATATGATGTGACAGAAAGATCATTCGGTATAAAAGGCACTTCTGCATTTGAAAGTCAATTGAAGTCTCGAATACCATTAGTGTCTTCAGAAAATTTCAAATGTGTAATATATAAATGTCCTTCACGCCAAGACAAAATTGTACCAGCTCATCATTTAAACGTTATAAAGTCAATGAAAAGGTTCCTCAGTGTAAATTATTACTGTATAGAATTGGACAAAGCATTTGAGTCTTTAAATGAGCATAATTGTTCTGAATATCGTCATGTTTCTCATTGTGATGAAGCCTTGAAAGTTAAACCTATGGTTTCTACTGCTTGTAACAGATTTTGTAAGTTTGTAGAAAGAATCACACAAGAACAGAAGGCCCGACATAGCTAAGTGGGTTAAGGCATTCTACTTATAATCTGACGGTCGCAGGTTCGAATTCCTGTCACATGAAATATGTTCGCCCTTTCAACCTTGGGGGCGTTATAATGTGACTCTTAATCCCACTATTCGTTAGTAAAAGACTAGCCCAAGAGTTGGCGGTGGGTGGTAATGACTAGCTGTCTTCCCTCTAGTCTTACATTGCAAAATTAGGAACGGCTAGCGGAGATGGCCCTCGAGTTGCTTTGCGCGAAATTAAAAAAACAAACAAACACTTAAGAATGAACAGACGTGAATCAAGGAATGGTAAGGAAACGACATCTTTATGTGATACTTTTTACGAGCGTAAAAATACTTTTCTTGTCACTGGCACTTTGTTTTTCTTAATTTTGTGCAAAGGTACTCGAGAGCTATCTGCTCTATCGGTCCTTAACTTAGCAGTGTAAGTAAGACTAAAGGGAAGGCAGCAAGACATCACCACCCACCGACAACTATTGAGCTACTCTTTGACCAACGAATAGTGGGATTGCGAGTGAAATTATAACGTCCCCACGGACACAAAAGCGAGCATGTTTGGTGTTACAAACATTCGAACCCCCGACCCTGAGTGCAGCGCCCTAACAACCTGACCTATTACTGGCAGAAAAGAAAAATGTAATCCTGAATTTCATTAATATGTAAAAATCATATGTATGGGTTGTAAGTTCGTGTGGCTTAAATAACCATTTCAAATATTCGTCAAATAAATACTTGTTTTCTAATTTCAAGACAGATCAGGAAACTAAAATTTATGAGGTAATTTACTGTTATAATTCAGTTGAAGAATTCATGTGCTGAGTAAATTTAATCTCATGTGGTTATTTGTGTTAATTGTCTTGATGTCTGAATCTGTACATTTTTTTCACAATGCATTGTATCTATTATGTATATATATATATATATATACGTATATTAGTAACAAAAACTGTTAAACGCCAATTTTAAATATCTCACGAGGAAAGTGTGACCGATTCATCGTTGTACGTTTATTTTAATACTTACTCTTGTTTCATCATATTTTCTTTTTGCTTGTGATGAATATTGTTGGCGGTGTATTGCGCATGCCCTGCCTGTTCTATAAATGTATAGAAGATTCGTGAGAACAATAACCAACGATATTTTTAACGCAAATGCTAGCGCGTTTATGAACATTGTTCCAACTTCGCGTGATTCGTATCAGAACAATTAGCCAAGGTGTAGCAATACAAGAACATTATTGGACAGCTGCAGTTAGTGTATTATAGATCTCGGAAGGTATGACTGTGTTTAACGCCTATTAATTAAAAAACTACAGAATTTGACCAGGAACGTTTATAGATTTCGAACATTACAAACTATTCAAGTTTAGTGAATTAACTTCAAATATTAGCATTTCTTTCTCGGTAAAAGGTCAGTGATGTGAGGCCAATCAAGCTAGCTAGCTTAAGCGAGGCGTGACAATATCAACTCAGCACTGATCTGCTCGTCATGGACTTGGATCATCGATAAATTACTCAGTTCTAGACCGGATGTAAAGCTCGGTATTGTTTCCAAATTTATAAAACTGTTGTATGTAAACCACCATTTGCAATAACTGTCAGTCATAACAGTTATTATAATTTTTTACGTGTTAAAATATATGGACAAGTGGTTAAAGGACCCAGTTCGAAATCCGAGAGTCGAGATTTCGACTCCACGTCATACCAAACATGCTCGCCCTTTCAGCCGTGGGGTCGTTATATTCGTACGGTCAATCCAACTATTCATTGGTAAATTAGTAGCCTAAGAATTGGTGGCTGGTTTCCTTCCCTTCTTGCCCCCCAGTGGCTCAGCGGTATGCCTGCGGACTTGCACGTTAAAATCCGAGTTTCGATACCCGCGGTGGGCAGAGCACAGATAGCCTATTGTGTAGCTTTGTGCTTAATTCAAAACAACATCCTCCCTTCTTGTCTTACACTGCTAAATTACGGACGTAATTCAAAATAAACAATTAAAATATATTTTTGTTAGGACAGAAAAATATTTTATCAATCTTGTTAGCAAATATCATAAATTTGATTCACGTCAATATTTAATCAACTTCTGATTTTCAATAGAATTTCCGAATATTTAAAATACATATTCATTTGTATATAGCACAGATAGCCCTCGAGTAGCTTTGTGCGAAATTCCAAAAAACAAATCATTTGTATATATATATGTTGGTAGAGTTCACAGTTGAAATCTTAATTGCAATGCAATGTTTCTCACTAACTTCTTAAGTATCACAACAGTGGTCTGAAAAAGATACTTTTTTTCGCTTTATAATGATTAATAGAAACCCAGATTAGTTCAATCTCCCTGGTATTGTCTTTAATATCCTCAGTTTCTACAGGATCTAAATCATATTTTACATATAATGCCACCATTCCCCTCCTTTGTATTCTAATCCTATTAAACAGCCTGTAACCCTATATTTCAAAGATATTGTGTCGTGAAAACCATTTTTCAGTCATCTCATATTACATTTCATGCACTGCTCTGAAGTCATCAGTCCTACTTTTTTTATACGTCCACCATTATAACTACTTCTATACTCATTTCCTATGCTAAGCCTTTCTCTGCCTCTATTTGTTTTTGCATCTAGTATACATGCAGAGCAAAAACTTCATCTCTGCTAACCCCTTTATATCGCCTGTTCTATCAGTTATATTCCTCATTTGTTCTCACGGGAAGCATAATCTGATTCTTTTCTCCCTATTTACCCACGTCTTGTCAAGGAATCACTTATAACTATATCCTCTTTATCATCCATTCCCTTCACTGAATTTTTTGTTTTCATTCCCTCCAACTAACAGCTAAGTAGTTAAGGCAATCGACTCGTAATCTGAAGGTCGCGAGTTCTAATCCCGGTCTCACTTGACAGCTCGATTTTTCAGCCGTGGGACTTTTTATAATGTGACGGTCAATCCCATTATTCATTGGTAAAAAACGTTGGCGGTGGGTGATGAGGACCTGCCTTCCCTCTACTCTAACACTGCTAAATTAGAGACGGCTAGCGCAGATAGCCCTTGAGCAGTTTTGCGCGAAATTCAAAAACAAAAACAAAAGAATAAACTAGTTTAAATATTACGATTTTTAACACGTTTGATGATTTACCAGTGAGTTGAAATATACCTAGGCCTTAAGCGCCGTTTCTAATACAGCCTGCGTTTTTAATTCTTCCCTATCAACGAATAATCTGCGAATTTGAGGGAAAAAAATAAAATTGATGGATAAGGAATATTTCGTTCACATGTATGATAACTGGTATAGGGCTAACTATATCTTCTTATGGGACATTTGCTTTTGGCAAAAAAGGTTCAGAGAAGGAGTTCGACATTATTAACCCTTATTTTTTGACTGTTAAGAAAGTTGGAAAGACATAACCGAGATGAAAGTTATTATCCTAAATTAGAGCCAATTTTAAACGTTAATTGGCAAATTATTTTAAAACAATAAGATATGGTGCTCAAAAGAACAATCTATTTTACTTTGTTGCCAAATCTGAAGATGTTAATAAACCTTTTAAAAGCTTTACTTTTAAAACTGCGGAAATTGTGTTTTTTTTCTTTTTTTTGAACAAAACTTGTTGCTTAGGTACGGGAATGTTTTTCTTTTGACATAATGACGTATCAGTGTTGTTTCTATTGGTTATTGCTACAAGTCAACGTTGTTTTAAATTAGCCAATAATTGATTCTTATGGCTTGCAAATTAATTTTGAGAAACAAAAAAGAAACTCTAGATACAATGATGATAAAATCTAAGAACCTTTCCTTTCAGACAGTTTTTCAAGCATAAACCGTTTCTTCAACTTAATTCTGTTAAATGTACACTGCTGAATTATGGACGGTTCAAATTCAAAATAAGTTGGGTGAATAACCAAGAGTTCTGTCGCTCAAAATCTCATCCATAGTTAAATTTCCTCCGGTTAGGATATAAGTACATGTGAAGTAAGAGAGATAACTGTCGAAACTGTTATTTGTCTAGCGATATCTTACCCACAAACAAATTATATTAGGTAATAATCAAAGTACTTTTTCTTCTTTACTACATAAAATTATAATTGTTTATTCTTCTTTCTGAAAGTAATTTAGTTTATGTACTTGTCTGAATTCAAAACACAATTGGTTGTGTTGTCCAATATCAACAGACAAACCAGCACTGTGCTGGCCGCTGGTGTCATTGATAATACACTACAGTAACATTTGTCAGAAGGTTTGTTTGACAAAATCCTACGGTAATAGTATATTATTATTTAAACATTTTTTTTTTGCATTAAAACTTATATCAAGTTTAGTTGACTCTAGACTAATCACGAAGAAACAGGCCCGGCATGGCCAAGCGTGTTAAGGCGTGCGACTCGTAACCTGAGGGTCGCGGGTTCGCATCCCGGTCGCGCCAAACATGCTCGCCCTTTCAGCTGTGGGGGCGTTATAATGTGACGATCAATCCTACTATTCGTTGGTAAAAGAGTAGCCCAAGAGTTGGCGGTGGGTGGTGATGACTAGCTGCCTTCCCTCTAGTCTTACACTGTTAAATTAGGGACGGCTAGCACAGATATCCTACGAGTAGCTTTGTGCGAAATTCAAAAAAACAAAACAAACAAACTCGAAGAATCTTTAAAGTGATCTGGTATAGTGCATTGTATAGCAACAGCAGCCTCCCAACTCAAAAGCGACTACGCCTTGGTAACATTAGAGTTTATGTTCTGTTGTTGTAAGTTTCGGTGAAATGTTCTCACAACATTTCGTGCCTCAGTTGTTGATTACCGTTCTTTAGTTTATGGATTGGTTTTATATTATTGGTATATCGGTGAGAGTGCTGAAGTAATGGTATGTTGTATTAATTTACAAATAGGGCATGTAGTAGTGAACCGAGAACGGAATCTTGTAGAACTCGTGCTTTTAACGAGACTGATTCGATAATGAGGTTGTTAATTTAAACTTCAGTGGTTTTGTTTGTGTAAAACTAGATAACCATATATATATATATGGTACATTATGTTTAAACAGTTTGTATCTAGAAATTAAAGGTTATTGTTGTATGTTTGCGGTTAAATCCTTTATATCCTGACTCGATTATTCTAACCAGATGTCAGTTGTTTGTCTTTGTTTTCTGCTGGTATTTTTGCTATTGATTAGAATGTTATTACTTTCTAGAAAGTGCAGTAATGGTTTTAAAATGTTTTCTTTTCCAACATTTTACCTAATGTGTTAAGAAGGCTAATGGGTCTATGGCCGTTTGATATTTTAAGATTCGCGGCTTATTCGGAATTACTTTAATTACTGCGGGTTCCCAGATTTACAGATAATGACTGGCTGATATAGATAAATCACATAAGGCTACTAAATGGTCTAAAATCCTGTCAGAAAGGGTTCTGGGTGTTTGTGATTTTTTTAAAGTTATTTTAAGGTATGATAAAGAAATGAACACTTTATTTTGTTAGTGTATGAAATTTTCTGTTTTCTTTTTCCATAAATATTATTTATAATTATTGGACAATTTTGAACTATATTACATTATCGTAATTAAACAATACACACATGTTAATATAAAATGTTCATGAAGTTTATAAAATAGTTAGAGATTAGAATGAAGATTAAGAGTTCATTCGTAATAAATC
The DNA here is from genome assembly GCA_011833715.1 of Carcinoscorpius rotundicauda. Classification (NCBI taxonomy): domain Eukaryota; kingdom Metazoa; phylum Arthropoda; class Merostomata; order Xiphosura; family Limulidae; genus Carcinoscorpius; species Carcinoscorpius rotundicauda. The sequence continues at coordinate 130,504,718 of CM022393.1, forward strand.
AAGTTTTTTTTCCAGATTATTTCCAGTTCGATTGAAAAGCGTGCACAACCTTTACTACCAGATGTCATAAGGTTAATCTTAAGAGAAACCAAAGTGCGACAGGAAAAAAAGAAGGCTAACAGTATGGACACGTATGCAATGTCTTATAGCAAAACCACGTGCTATCTGATATATTCATCAAAAGGAATCGAATCCCTGATTGTAGAGTTGTAAATCCGTAGGCTTACCGCTGCCCAGGGGGGATAGAGGCTAGCAGTACCAATTTATGGAAAAATATAAAATTGAAAATATATACCTGTAGGTATGATGGAAGAATTTCCATGATAAACTTTCATAATTTAATAAAGTGGTATTGAAATATGTGGGCTATAATTACCAATTCGATTGCAATTCAGTAATAAATCTAGAATAAGGAAGTAAATAAGTAAAAGAAGGAAAGTATTAGTGAGTCTTCTAAATTATAATATAAAATTTTATATTGTTGTGATAGTTAGACTGTATATTTTAAAAGTAATTGTGTTATTGTACTGTTTAAAATGTTATTGTTTGGATATATGGCTTGAACTATACATAATATTTTAAACTTTCGTTGATTGTTTATATGTAAACTCAAAGCTGTACAATGGATTATTTGAATATCACTATATAATGAAAAATATTAACAATATTTAATAATATTGTATGTGTTTAGTCAAGATTTATGTTCAATGTTATCTCGTAACTTAATTATAAGTCGTGTTATTAGATTTTATAACAATGTTTATGCTAAGTTTAACATCAATGTTTAAACCAATTGACTTTTCAATAACAAGAGAACGACTCTGACATTATGTATAATGTTGAAAAAATCTTCGTCGTGATCGCGTCTTCATGAAGTTGTTGATATAACTTTCAGTTTTCTTTTGTTCCTGGTATTCTTCAACAATCCTCTTTCATTATTCACGTTTTTTTTTGTGAATCCATCTATCATCTTTGTCTTGCATGAAGTAGCTTCTCATAGAAAAGTTATACCAAATTATATTATGTTTAAGAAGTTTCATTTCAATTTACTTTGAGTAAAACGATTTTATAAAAGGCGATTTTCCCATATAGCTCGAGATTAGTTGACAAAACAGCATATATCAGCTTGTAAGGGTGTGAGGCCAACCAAGAACCAAGCTAACTAAAGCGAGGTGTGACAATATCAACTTGTCATGGTCCTAGATCTTCGATAAAATATTCAGTGCCAGACCAGATATAAAACTCAGTATTGTATGTAAATTTTCAAAACCTCTTCTATGTAAACTATCATTTATAATAACTATTAGAAATAACCGTTATTATAACGTGCATTTGTTTTGTTTGTATATTAAAATATATTTGAGTTGACAAAGAAAATTGCTTGTATCAATCTTGTTGGCAAATATTGCAGCTTTGATACATATTAACAGTTAATTACATTCTAAATTAAAATTTTGGGTTATTTGAAATTGTAATACACATATGTAATACAACAAATCGTAGGCTTGTTCGAAATATATAATAATGAGTAAAGTAATTAATTGGGGACTCTTTCAGAGAAAAACATCGAAATAAATTGAAATCAAAATATTTATTCAATTTATATTTATCAGTAACAACAAGATATGATCATGAAATTAAACAATACTTACTTGTGCGTGTAAAGTTTCCCGCTCAACAAATTTTACATTCCTTCATACATACGCAAACATACAATTACTTTATGACAGCTTTCTTAGCGAATCATTTACGAACTTCAACAACAATTTAAAATCAAAATGTCACGAGCATTGGATCGCGATTTCGAAAATGATGGAAATGATCCTAAGTACCTCTCGCCCTTAATTATGCACTATAAGTTTAGTAATGTGCTACCTATTTCTAGACCCGCATAACTCATAATTTTGTTGTTTTATCAGGTAGCATATCAAAATGTTCTTCATATAAATAAACATAAAATAATCCAATAATAAGAAAAACGTTGGAATATATGGATTACTTACATAGCAAGTATGTCCCTGTGTAAAGGACGAACTGTACAATATTAATGTACATAGCCCTTAAAGTGGTTTTTAATTCATATCAGTGAATATTTATGAAAGCAATACCCTATTTATGTTACGTTCAACAAGTAGCAGTTACACAAAACATAAACTTATTAATAACACCACAAATGCGGGAGAAAGAGGTCAAGATTATATCTGATCCTTTCAGGTCCGCCCAAAGGATCTAAATATTGATAATAAGAAACAACAAACAAAACAAATTAGATTGAATGTGGCACGAAAAGAGTATGCCGATTAAAAATAAGGACAATGAACAAAATTTAACATACTACGAATAATACAACAACAAAGTAACTGGGATTCAGTTACAGTACGAACAAAAGAGAAGAAAGGTGTACAGTGAACATGACCCTCCCTGATACAAAACATGAACGGAATACCAATGAAGAAGAAAAGAACATAATATATTATAATAACCAACTATTCTACTTTAAAAATACAATTGTCACTGCTGAATACCTCTTCTACCTTGGCAAAATATATATTTCTGACGTCTAGTTCTCCAATTCTTGCTGTTTCTGTATAGCATTGCCGAAATTTAAAATTATTGAAAAATGTGAAAAGCATAATTGGAACTGTTCGTATAGTGTGGACTTCAAAAACAATAAAATTGAAAGTATATTTAACACAACAATATTGACACATTTACCTACATGGAGATGACCCTGAAATGGCTCAGAGTGAAAGTGTGTACTGACTAAACTCTGTCTTTTTAATAGCAAATAAATAAATATTGAAAAGATATTAATGCAGGACGTAGGGCGAAAGAGGGCGTTAGAGACTGATCATCCCAGGTCTACAAAAGTTAAGTACTGATACCTTAAACACAAGAACCTGACATTTCATGGTCTTTTTTAATGACGGAATGAGCTGAAAGATTTTGTTTGTTATTTTGTCTGTAATAGTTGTTAGTTGACTGAATTATTTATGTTTGGTTAGAACATATTTTTATAGAAAGATTTTCTGATAATATAAATATACAAGAAAAAAATGAATGGCGAGTTCAAGTTGTTTAGTTTAGTTTCGGCGGTCCTTTGAAAGAGTTTGTGAACCTACGTATTACTCTTAGATTTTTTTGTTTTAAGCTTTCATTGGCTTTTTGTTTCAACACTGAAAAATTTATAAATTTACGCGTCAGTGTTAAGTGTTTATAACATTTGTAAACCTTGTTGCTTTTTAAACTTTTGTAACCGTTTGAAATATTGACAGGTTTTGGTGTAGACGAATTTTGAACAGTGGACATCTGTAACCAGACATCTAACGTGAAATGAAAGCTCTTAATTTACCACCTACAGCTGAATTCTGACACACTACGTTTTGGAAGTGGATGTGTCTGCATTAGAGGTTGCTCCTACGTGGGGCTACAAAATTTTACGATTGTACCCCTTTGAAAATATTGTATATAAGTGAGTATCTGATATTATTCATTTCATTTCTATAACATATTTTTAAAACTAAAAACTTTTAGTTCTTCATTTACTCGCTTATTACAGAGTACGAGTATACGGAATCTTATACTGCAGTACAACGTTTATCATTTATATACTGGTACAAATATTTATGTAGGTATTCAGTTCCGCTTCTATTAAAACCATTTGTGTGTTTGCTGATGAGTCCTAAGATTTTTAATTTGTTGTGACTAATTTAATCTATATTTAAGTTGTTCTTATCGTCGTCGGTTTACTCAAAGCTACAGAATGGGCTTTATACTCTCTGACTATGGAATCAAAACCCAGATTGTATGGTTGAAACAATGTCAAGTTACTGTTGACCCTCTTGAGGAACTTATGTCAACAACAAGTTATCCAATATGTTTACTTCAAATTTACCTGACTACAGAAAATTTCCACATAGGTAAATACGTTATATTAAAACAAATTTCATATGTAAGTCACAATTTGACAATAACAGCTGAAATAAAATCACCATGGAAGTGGATCTATCAAGAATAGATTTTGACATTTATTAGCGATTCCTAGTTAATTTTGTGTTACCAAAAACTTGTTGGAAGGACATTTGACATCCTTTGTTGACGAAAACTATTCGTACACTCAAAACATAAGACATATACAGATAGAAAATTGTGAATCTTCCTTGTACTTAGTGGTATTGTAAAACAAAGGAACGCGAATCAACATTGGCAATCAAAGATATCCAGAAAGAGATCTGAATATAAATCATACCTTAGTGATGAAAAATGAAGTGCATTGTCTTATAACAAGCTATCCATGCATACCAGTTCAATAGTCGCTCCATAACCATAACAACTTAGTATGGTGTCGCTAAGACAATCTTTCAATCATACCACTCGTTCAACAGTCGAATAATTCAAGCAACTGAAGAATGAATTTATGAATTTATACCAAAGAAGTTTTCAAACGAGATGGCTATAAAAGTCTGTATAATCAGACTATTAAAATAAAAGCTGAAAAACCATAATCGTCGTATATTACATAGGTTATGGAAAGCTTGCAAGTAGAGTAAGGTGCGTTAAAAATGGAAAGTAGGCTTACGATAGCTGTGTGAAGTGGAAACCAGGTTTATTATCACAAATCAAGTTTGTTTGATAGATTATGAACAGACATGGTGAGAATCCAAAATAGATTTTAACACAAAGTAGCACTGCACAACAATTTTTTTTTTGAAAATTGTTGCTACCAGAAAAGTTTTTGCTCATTGTGATACGTACCTGGTGGGTATGTACAAATATAGTTTTGGTTTTCCTTCATCACGTAGGAACTCTAAGAAACAGAAAGTTAACTGTTTACAGGCAATAACGTATTTAATTGCGTTTACGTTTCTAATACGCTATTAAGTTCAACATAATTAAAAGTTTTTTGCTCCTAATTTTCGTTTGTATTTAATGTCCTGTAAATCACGTTGTAGTGTCCAACAGTAGTCAGCAAGCACTGATGGATTCCAGTTGCCCTGACATCGTTTTTCAATTGTAGCAATGTCCTTGTAAAACCTTTTACCATGTTTGTCACTGGCAGCACCGAGATTTGCGGGGAAGAAGTCCAAGTGTGAATAGAGGAAATGAATCTTAAATGACATGTTGCACTTCATTGTTTTGTCTGCTTTGAGAAGTTTTTATACCAGCTGAATGTAATGTAGGGTTCTGAAATTTCTAAGAAAATTGTCAACAACGTCTTTGAAGGCTTTCCAGGCAATCTTTTCCAGCCCAACTAACAGATCTTTGAACCGCTTGTCACTCATAACATGTCTGATTTGAGGGCCAACAGAAATGCCCTCTTTAATCTTGGGCTCAGTTATTCTTGGATCATCTGTTTTAAATAACGAAAACCTTCACATTCTTTGTTCATTGCTTTCACGAAATTTTTCATAAGTTCCAATTTTACGTGAAGAGGAGGCAAAAAAATATTTGCCGAGTCGACAAGCGGTTCATGCGCTACATTTTTCTTTCCTGGAACTAGCTTTTTACGGAGTGGCCAGCTCTGTCTAAAATAATGTGACTCTTTGACACGACTGTCCCATTCACAGATTGAACAACAGTACTCTGTATAGCCGAGTTGTAGTCCCAGTAACAGAGCAACGACTTTCAGATCTCCACAGATATTCTAGTTGTACTTGCTGCACTGTATGTGCTTCAGCAACATTTCCATGTTCTCGTAAGTTTCTTTCATGTGTGCAGCATAGTCAACAGGTATTGAAGGATGAACGTTGTCATGGTGTAACAGAACAACTTTGAGGCTTAACATTGATGAATCAATAAAGAGCCACCACTCTTACGGGTCATGGTCACAGCTCAAAGCAGAGAGCAATCCTTCGATGTCAACACAGAAACAGATACTGTCAGCTTGTGCAAAGAATTCGGTTATACCATCTTGGCGGCTTCGAAAAACAGAAATTTTCGTACCTGGTGACAGCAAACACCATTTCTGCAGTCTCGAACCCAGCAATTCGGCTTTTGCTTTTGACAGACCCAAATCTCTGACCAGATCGTTTAATTCTAACTGTGTTATGAGATGTGGATTGCCTGAGGAACACGGTTCAAAATCCAGATCAATGTCACTACCAGTTCCCTGCATTGTAGTTTCTTCATCTAAGGTCCATTACTCTGGTGGTTTCGGAATTGGAAGACTGTTGTCATGTGGCAAAGATCTCATTGCTGAAAGCAGATTAGGGTATTCAATTGACTTCTTGTTTTTGGCAGAGAAACCAGACACGTTAATCAAACAGAAATAACAGTCCATCACATGGTCTTTCTGTTCTCGCCATATCATCGAGACAGCCAAGCTCTCAGACAGACAGCACATATCGCACAACAAATGTGAGGCGCCCATTCCTGGTCTTGATAACTTATTTTACAGCCGAAGTACAGATGATATGCCTTCTTCACAGGAGCAGTCATTGAGCGTCTCTGATGAACAAGCGTATACTCAATGGGGGTATTTATGTTGTTTACGAATATATCTGTATAAATAATAAGAAAGATTACAAACTGTCCCAACTCCTTCATCTATCAATACAATACAGAAGCAGGACACCAGATTTCTCTCTCTCACTTTAAAATTCTTTCAACAACCAAACAAATACTGAACTTGGAATAACATAAATGTTATACATAAAAACATTCTCCTTCCATCACTGAATAACACACAGTCATCACTGGATTTAAACCTATTTTAACTAGCTAACTTGTGTCTCAGTTTTCATTTTCTCGTGTTGTATTTGTTTATTTCTTAGTTATATATTTTTGTTGTAATGATAAATATCAGCCTTGTCCATAGTTGAAAGCATCTATAAGTGCAGTTAGTCTCAGAAAGATAATTGATACATACCAAGATGAAATTAAATACTGGAACCATCTCTGAACGTTTCTCTCATCTTATTTTACAAGTAACTTTGACCGTCCTCAGAATTTTATTGCTAGAATTAATGTTTTAAAGTTTTGTTGTTATCGCTTTACTAAGGCTTCGTTACTATTAGATATGGTTGCAGAATAACTGTTCCAGATGAATCAGACACACAAATATGTCCATACATACCACACATAAGTTACAAGATGAAGTTTAAGAAAACAACAAAACATTAAATACAATATAGTAAAATGTAGGAAATACACTAATCTAACACAGCGTCTCGGGCCTGAATCTTCTTTTGGTGATGTACTTCTAAGACGTATATACAGGACACATTCAAATATCACTAGCATAATTAACAACAGGAAACGTGGTTTGAAGTGTCGTTTGACAATATTGGTGAATCAATTGTTGGGAAGTTGGAGTGTGATAGTAGAGCTAACACTCTCTATGCTACGATTGTAAGTTTTTATGAAAGTAGCACAAAATTAATCTGGATTATATTATCTACAGGTCATTAGAAGTTAGATATGAAGACCTACCTGGCATATTCGCTCGAAATCCTGTGCATATGTCGCTTTTCAGTTATTGTTTCAAATTCGAAACCAGCGAATAACCAAAACCGAGGTTTGTGATATATTTTCACAATCCTTTTTCTTCAACAGACCCGCTACCTACTTAGTTCCAGCAGTGACTATAATTTTATTTGACTGAACTGAAACAGTCATTCTTTATTTGTTATTTTAATTTTGTTTTATGTAAGATCTACCTTGCCTGGACATACACACTTATACATATACGTATGCATACGTGATGAACATTTTACAAATTAGAAGCAAAGAAGTATTTTTTGTGACAGATATGTTGTCTCAAATGTTGTATACAGAATAGAGTATTTTATATTCATCTGTGCTTAACAATTTATTATCGGTAGTTAATATGTTATCAATTATTGTAAACCATAATATGGTAAATTAATATTTTATGTCGTGTTCGCCTCCCAGAAGCTGTCAAAGAATGATAACAATAACACTTGTAATACAACATTAGTATTAACCCTGTTACATTTTCTTCCTGATATTTGACTTTTCTTGATCATTAATACAATTTACTATTTCTATTTAACTTTTTATAATATTTTAATTGTTTGTCTCGTTTTTCTATTTTTTATTTTATTTCTTGTTGATTTCCTTTCACTGTTTTTTCAAGCCACTTTGTAACTCAGCAGCTTGTTTCCGAGCTTATAAAACTTAATACCAGGTAGATGGACACAACACAGATATTCCACTGTATAGCTTCATACTCATGATATCATCTCAAAAGTTAAAGTTTAATTAATGTTATATTTTAATTTTACCAAAATAATCCCAATTCTCAACTTTATTAACATTCGGTTTATTTACGAATGAAAAAATCAATTTATTTCTATCTTTGTCTGCTACAGATTTGTTAATATTGAAATTTAGTTTTACATTTAGTGTCCATAAATTTAGAAAGTCAAGAAATAGATATAAACTTCTTGTGTCAAACTTCATGTAATGTTCAAATATATGTATTTATAAACGTAGACTGATATGAAATTCTGTGTAATAGCGTTTTGCTCATATAAAGTACCTTTTCTTTTTATCCTTTTATACCAATCTGCCAGACGTCCATATCAAGTCAAACATATTCTTGTTTACTACGTAAAGAAGTAACAAAACTTTTCTCAAACCACCCAAGTCGTTAACTTGTCGAAACTCACACATCAGGGAGTCTAGCAGGTCACGTGAGTCATGATTTTCCAAACTGTTACCAGAAGGCAGTATCAGTGGGAGTAATTCGTGATAACGAGAAACCCACTTGAACGAAAAATGTATCTCAGGACCGCTGTTGTGGGTGTTAACACTTTTACTAATAAAGCAAAGAACAACGTTTCGACCTTCTTTAGTTATCTTCAGGTTAACAAAGATACAATTTTAGTAGGAGTTGTATGACGAAAAGCGTTTTGATAGGGGCGCGTCAGCGAAAAGCCTCTCAAAGACCCAAACCATACTTTTCTCTCACAGTTGACAAGTGATGTTGCAATCTAGAAGAGTGCCGACAAACTGATAACAGCAACAAACAACCGCTACTAAACAATAGAGAATTTTACTGCAGCAGTGGAAAATTAAAATCAATACGCACAAAATACAAGTCATATTATTTACAAAATCGTAAGAAACGAAATCAACTTAATATTACAGTTATATCTAGACGTGACAATATCAGCAAAATTCTTAGGGATTACTTTGACTCAAAATTAAACCGGACATCACACATGAATAGCAAAAAAAAAACAGAATTTGGAAAAGAGCGAGTTACCTTAGGAATTTGGATGATAAAAACAAGATTTTTCAACAGAAAACATATTAAAACTTTAGAAAACATACATAAGACCTGTCATAGAATATGTTTGTATAACATGGATAAATGTATCACAAAAGGAAAAAATCAACGAACTACAGTAAATACAACATTGTATTTTAACGGAAGCATATACAGTTCCACGATCAACGAACTTAAATTTATACATATCATTTTTATTAAACAGATTCCTTGATAATTCGTTTCAATATTATAAGAAAAATATTAATATAAATGAACTGATGAGCAAAGTGGAGAGCTACGTGTAAATAATGTGTGATGAACCTCGTCGTAAGTACCTCTCCACTCTGAACGTCATAAATAAAAAAGTCCAAACTGAGTCATAATACAAACGTAGCTCTATTTTAAACGTTTTATATGTAAAAATAACATTATGCGTTTGTGCATATGTGACTGCTAAGTGAAACTGTATTGTGAACACAGACAAATAGTGTGATTATAAAACAGAGATGATATAAAAATATATGAATTAATATCACCACATGAATAGGTTATGTTACTTGAAACTGCAGACAATGGGCAAAATTTAATGTACTGTAAGTAATACAACAACAAAGTAACAATGCTATTTGATTACTCAGGATTTAGTAACAGTGCAGATAAAATAACAGTTCCAGAGGAGGAAGATGTCTACGCCAAATCTGTTTCTCTCTGGTCCAAAACATGGACCGAATTCAGATGAAAAAGAAGAATTTGGTAGGGGACATATAGTTCTATAAAGTGACACCAGAGAATAGTGTGTTATCTGCGTCTTCCTAAAAGGAATGTAACGTGTCGCCCTAAATATAAAAAGTCCAAACTCAGCAAGTGTATCACGAACTGTAATGTATTAAAGTGTTATGTTGTTAAGCAGAAAACTACCTAAAGAGATATCTACATTCTTCTCACAGAAAGTAATGAAACCCGATTTGTAGCGTTATCAGACCTTTGTCTTATCGCTAAGCCAAGTAATGTAGTACAGTTGTATTTACATATTTCTAGACAACCGTATATTAAAGTATCTATTCATATATTTAATGTTCTCACATTTATAGAGATTGAAGGTCGAGTTTGTGTATATAAAGTCAGCATGTTACACACATTGGTCAATTGATTTTGCAATGTTTAGGAAGGTTATGTAACAAACATTAACTACTTCTGCAATGGGATACAAAAAGTTATTTTGACTTTGTAAGCATATTTACCTTTTATTCATATTTTTATATTTTATGAAGCTTGAATTAATATATATACATGTTATTTTTGTATTGGAATTAAAGTCACTATTCACTAGTTCTAGTGAGATGAAAAGCCAGTTTACAATTTATATTTCACTACATTCATCCTCAGCTTTTAACATATAAGGAAACTTACAAGTTAAAGAAAGAGACAATAACAAGTTATGTGATTTTGTAGGATGAAGAAGGGAAAAGTCTTTTCATGTAATTAAATTATTTTTAGATGTTTGCTGCTTATTTTATAATAGACATTCTTTGTGGTAAATATCAAGTGATCTCGTTCTAATGAAGATCAGTCTGCCTGTTTTTCTGTTATTTGTTCTTCTCATAGGCAAGATCAAAAGTACGTTGAAGGGTTCATTTGGTTTAAGTTTGAATTGATCGAATTATGAAAAGGATTTGCATAATTAAATGATCATCATTGCTCTACCTATTATGTTGTATAATACTCTAACGTTTCTACAAAAGGTCAATATCTGTAGATTTCAGCTGATTTTTCAGTTCGATAGGCTGTTATAACAGGCACAAATTACAAATAAAACTCAAACTCTATCATCTCAGGTTTTATCAATACAAATATTATTTCAAAATCTTGAAGAAACCAATAAGACAACGTTTTTCAGATAATTATTGGTGTGGACAAATTAAGTATGAAGGCTGTAAAATTTACGTCCATAGAACCAAATCACTGGTATTTTCTTCAGTTTTGAGATGTTACAGATATTTCACAAAAGTATTATATGTCTATATGTTTATTGAGTGTTACTATCATGGATGCCACCCAGTTGATGTATGCAACATTTCTTTAAAAAATATTGCTCATTAATGTGTGATCCAGCCAAGATTATTACTGATGTTACCCTTATCAATGATGGTGTTATTTTTCCCCACATGAAGCGCAAACATGAATATTTTCCTCAGAGTGACTAACATATTCACAGCTGACTCAACACTTCTCACACTTGACTGAAATTGTGCAATATATTAAAGAGTTAGGTCTGCCTGTGTTGTGTGGTGTAGTGTCGTTTATATATCAGTTGGAACTAACGATCCACCTCTTGGGTAGTTTCTCAATTTTACTGATGAACTTGATGGAGATCACATCTCATCGTGGGTCGATGGTGGACTGGAAAACTACGCATATCAATGTATTAAATCGAGAAACTTGAACTTTTTATCAGTGAAGTATATGGTTATGAATATGTTTGACTTAAGACGGTGCTAACGTTTTGATAATCCAATATAATTATAATCTTATATAAAAACATTTGTTTTGTATTTGGACAAATTACTTTCTTTAATTACAAAAACGATATAATGTACACAAAATAAACATAGATTGAAGTTATGTTTTGGGACATATACTATTTTAGTTAAATATCTTTAGGTCTATTCAGTAATTATGTGACGCACATAGATGTGCTATTGAGATACCGTTATATTTGTTTGTTTTTCAATTTCTAGGATACATGAACAAGGGCTTTCAGCGTTAGCCGTTCCTAATTTTGAAACGATATATCAGTGGTAAGACAGCTATTGAATACTGTTTGTGAGCCCATCTTTAAAAACAAGTAGTAGGATTTCCCATTAAAAGCAGAGCTTTTTCATGCATTAAAAACCATGAAAGTTATGAAGAAGTATCGTATTATAACAATCTGCTTGAACAAAAATAAACATTTTTTTTAAATGTTAAGGAAACAATAAAAGGAAACTTTAAAACTCTTTCGGTCCACTACTTTTACAAAAATCTTTATTATTAGTAATTTCGTCTTCATAATAAGCTACACAGGCGTCAGGAGCAAAGATGTCATGTAAGTCCCTCCTGGGCACGGCAGGCAGTAAGTTTGGAATCCGTTGTCATAGTGACCATGAGAACATGGATCTGAAAGCGTTAAAAGTAATGACTGAGTATTTATTTACCAAGTGTTCATTTTTATTGTTCTAACAAAGTCTTTAGTATCAAAAAATGTATTTGTTGAACTAAAATTCCGTATTTATAAAAGTCTTTCATCTATTTATGTTTAATATGAACAGTTTAAAGTAACTCAGTGTCATATATACTTACAACACCTGTCAGCATCTCTTCTCTGTATCCTCGACTACAGTTGAGGTTCTCAGCTGGAACATACACTGGGGAAAACAACAGAGCGTTAATCTTTTTTGGCACGTTTTGTGTCACCGTTGGAATTTTAAGGTTTTTCACAATGAGCACGACGCACAAGTTATAATATTAATTATGACTCACTCTGTAAAATAACAACATAAATGTTCCTTTTGTGAGAAAAATAAAACGTGTCGTGCTTCAAAACAGTTTCTTAACATGGACTTTTGTTTCTTTATGTACTTCCTAATTAAGTTAACTAATGAAACTAATCACACAAACTTGGATATTTATGAAATTACACACGAGCTTTTTATATATTATGTTATATCTATAGGTACATTTGATTTCCGTTGGTGTTTCCCTTGCAAAATTCTTATTTCTAACAGATAAATGTAAAACTGTTGTCACTGTTTATGTTAATATCAGTCATGAAAGTACAGATTCTGTTGGGAATATTACGTTGGTAAAATGATCAGTATATGATTGTGTCTAACAAACAACAAAATATCAAATAATATCCTTATAATGCAGAAGTTGCATGAAATACATTCCGACTAAATTTTTCATTTTGAAGTTAATATAAAGCTAATAATTCATTTTTGTGGATTTATCAAGATAAATAATATTGGGATATAACACCTTTCGCTGTAAATTTAAAGTATTGTTTATTCATAATACGTTCTTAAAACACTTTGTAGATATGATTTGTGTCTTTACAGTTCATAAGATTTATCTACAGAAGTTGAGTTCATTATATCATAATAACTTTGGAGCCTCACCACTTCTCTCTACAGGTTTTCCATAATCCATCTAGTCTCTGATCACATAAAAATCCATAGTTACAACATCAGTGACTTGAATGGTATGTCTGTGAACAATAACATGCATATCTATTTAATTACTCACCGGTTTATCTCGTTCCTAGACTCAGATATATGTATATATATATTTTTCACGCACTGTAGCCTGGGACACTTAGGCGGTTTATATCTTTGACATTTGTGTTCGTATGACTTGTTGCAAGTCTATTTCCAAATTGTTCTGATGAACCAAAATTATTTTTTCGATGCTCTCAAGTAAAATAAATATCTTTGTTTCGAAAAATTTATATTCTCATTTGAATATATTTTAATGATTTAAGCAAATAAAAATTTACATTGGAAAGATCTGTTCCATACCTTTCCCAGAAACAAACAATTTTGGGTTACATCACACAATTTATAAAATGTTAAGCTGTGTCATAAAGTAGTTCTGATAAATTCTGTTCTACCGTTACTTTATATGAGATTGAGTCACATTATTTACCAGGTTATTCAAAACTGTTTTGGTATTGCTTACTAACCCCTATAAACCGTAAAGTATTATTGCTGTGAACATCAGTGTCAGCCTGTCATTGACACTGTATGTTTACAATACGAGTACCGATGAGATTACGAGTTCGTCTTCATCACTGCCCTGAAATAACTCTTTGAAGGACATCTTTAGCATCAACTGATGGAATGTGATGCATCACCACATCAAGAGTATATTACAGCTGTCAATATCAACATCTTCAAATAATATGTCGACCCACTTAGCACCTTGGAGTTGGGTAATATCACCCATTACTGGAGTCCTGATTAGTTGGACCAGTATATAGACGAACAAAGGGTCCCAGGGTTTATCTTCAGAATGTGTAACATTGATGACAACATTTATAATAATTATATGTCGACATGTTTACCAACACTTATTCCTGCTCATACCACACTTCAACATCGACCCCAAATACAATACTGTCACTTATAAAATACACTATGGCAACTTCCACGTATTTTACGTCGGAGAAACAAGCCCCAAACTCAAAACAACATTCATGTAACACAAAAGAAATAAATCTCATGTTTTTAAATTAAACACTGCAACTCAAATAAATATACCACAGGTAACATTTAAATTCAAACAGAGAATCCAACATCATGAGACGATAAACTAAATAATTCTTTGTAATATAAGAGCAAACACACGTTAAACCAACACAAAGAAACACTTTTATATCTATATTAATAAACTTCAATAAATCTTGTTCGATGTGTTATAATTTGAAGATAATACTTTTAATTTACAATATTTTATAATTTATAAAATATTCTGAGAATACTGAGCGTAACACAGCTTGTATTAGAAGGTTGTTAAAAACTATCATATCAAGATAAGACATTTCAATTATCATTAGAGTTAAATGATATAAATGTTTGTTTGTTTTAGAATTCCGCACAAAGCTACTCGAGGGCTATCTTTGCTAGCCGTCCCTAATTTAGCAGTGTAAGACTAGAGGGAAGGCAGCTAGTCATCACCACCCACCGCCAACTCTTGGGCTACTCTTTTAACAATGAATAGTGGGATTGATCGTCACATTATAATGTCCTCACGGCTGGGAGAGCGAGTATGTTTGGCGTGAACCCACAACCTTCAGATTACGAAGCGCACGCCTTAACGCGCTAGGCCATGCCAGGCCCAAATGATATATAAGATAGCGTATCGTTTTGTGAACGAAATCTATAAAAATGCAGTTTAATTAACGTAGATTGGAATATTTTAAAAT
The DNA here is from genome assembly GCA_011833715.1 of Carcinoscorpius rotundicauda. Taxonomy (NCBI): domain Eukaryota; kingdom Metazoa; phylum Arthropoda; class Merostomata; order Xiphosura; family Limulidae; genus Carcinoscorpius; species Carcinoscorpius rotundicauda. The sequence continues at coordinate 130,519,918 of CM022393.1, forward strand.
TCTTATTTAGTGAAGGAACAACAATTCGATCAGCAGAGACGAATTGCTAGAGAAATGATTTACTTTGTCGGTGAGTAAATGTATAATATGAATTATTTAACAAAACCGACTGAATATCATGATAAGAAAAGTATCCAGATCATTGGTAAGAATCACAAATATATCAGTATATGTCAGAGAGAAACAAGATAAAATATATAAAACAAGAGCTGAGATGTTAGTTTTCTATGACAAAATTCAGGATAATTGACTGTAGTTAGATTTTACAGTGGAAAACAGTAGATCCGAATTAGCTAAGTTAGTACAAGTATTGTTTATGACCGGAAATAGAAAGTTAATGTGTTAGACAAAAGAGGAAGAAGATTACCTCACACTTACAGTTTCAGGTACCAACACAAAGTTATCAGGTTTTCATGTATTACACGTGGACTGATATTAATACAGCTACAATAAGAGGTATCTTGAAAATGTTTAGACAAATTATGTAGAACTGTACTTATTGTAGCTGTATTAATATCAGTCCACGTGTAATACATGAAAATCTGACAACTATATGTAGGGACCTCAAACTGTAAGTGTGATGTAATCTTTCACTTTTGTCTAATAAATTTGACAACTTACTAAGAGTAGAAAGCAAGAACTTAACTTTCTAATTAACTGTAGAGAAAGAAAAGCTTTTTGAATGATCAAACACACGTAGTTTTTTTATAGCAAAACCACATCGGGCTATTTCCTGTGTCCACCAAGGGCAATCGAACTCCTGCTCTCAGCATTGTAAATCCATAGACTTACCGCTGTCCCATCGGGAGACTTTCATTAAAACAATAACTCCCTGAACATAGTTATTTAACGTTAAGTGTTAACTGACTTTATCTGTTGTCAGTCCAAAACTGGTTTCTTATCATTTCGATTATAAGACTACAATGATAAAGTCAAGAAACACTGGCTACCTAAACTAGACAGAAATTGATTTTGATAAAAAAACAAGCGTTCCCTCCGTTTGTTTCCCTATAGTTATGTACAAAGTCAGACAACAAGCTAGCTGTGCTCTGCACATACGGGGTTTTCAGTGTATAAATCCACTGGGGAGCGAACTCTTCACCTCATCAAAACTTCTACTTTGCACAATGAAAACCTTGCATGGCCAAGCGCGTAAGGCGTGCGACTCGTAATCCGAGGGTCGGCCTAAACATGCTCGCCCTCCCAGCCGTGGGGGTGTATAATGTGACGGTCAATCCCACTATTCGTTGGTAAAAGAGTAGCCCAAGAGTTGGTGGTGGGTGGTGATGACTAGCTGCCTTCCCTCTTGTCTTACACTACTAAATTAGGAACGGCTAGCACAGATAGCCCTCGAGTAGCTTTGTGCGAAATTCCAAAACAAACAAACAAACAATGCACAATGAAAACAAATTATTTCGTACAATAAAAAAAATTAATTAATTAAACTGACATAAAAAATAACAGGAATCAAACCTATCAAATTTTGGATTCAAAAAGTTGTTATTTGCACATCAGTTTACTGAAAGAGTAAGTGAAAAGTATATAATTTAATATCAGAATTTTAAAATATAGGGGGGACTGATTTCGTGTGTTTCCTCCTTGACAATTCATCTGGGAACCATGTGCTACAACACGAAATGTGTGCATGTGCTTTAATCCCGCCTGAGAGACATGTTTCATAACAATTGCCATTCTGGGACCTCTTTTGAGTTTCGGAATTACCGCCCCTGTTTTCAGGCGATTATGTCCCTGAAAAAAAATATTATTTATTTTCCCTGCGAAGCCGTTAAGAGAGGGTCCTTATTTAGGATGTCAAATGTTTTGAGAGGCCTGATGCTAAAAGTCAATTTGTTTGTTTTGAATTTCGCGCAAAACTAGCCATCCCTAATTTAGGGGTGTACGATTAGAGGGAAGGCAGCTAATCATCACCACCCACCACCAACTCTTGAGCAACTCTTTTACCAACGAATAGTGGGATTGACCATCACTTGGTAACCCCATTATGGTTAAAAGGACAAGAATGTTTGATGTGACTGGGAATCGAATCCGTGATCCCTTGATTACGAGGAGTTGGGGGAGGAGGTGACATCTAGAGATAAGTGTAATTTTTATCACGAACAATTAAATTCATTTAATTCGTATGCTAATAAATTATTTTAATAATTGTCAAATGAGGCTTGTTTTAATGTATGTTTCACATGTTATTGAATATTGTTCTTATGAATGATATTTCCTGAAAAAAAAGAACGGTAGAAACGAAATGTTAAGCATATTATTATTTACTTTTTCTGGAGTTTATGGTCGTTAAAAGTATACAAAATACTGTAGTCTGTACTCCAGTGAATTAAAACTTTAACAAAATTTTTGAAAGACACTTTTATGTTGTTATCAATCATAATACAAGAATATTTTTATTTTGAAACTGTTTTGAATTCATTCAGATATAAGATGCAAAGCATGTGGCCACAATTTGCAAATAAAACACGCTGCTGTATTTTACATTCTATATTGTGAGAACGTGTAATTCAGATCGCTAGATAAGATAAATGTATTTTTAAACAACAGGAAGGTCGAAGAAAATTAGTAAACAAGGTGATAATAAAAATAACAGAAGTGACAATGAGACCAACAAAAAAAAATAAGATAAGATAAAACCTTAAAGGTAACTGATAACAAACATCTAAACAAAAACCAGTCAAATCTCTGTTTCAAAAAAATTAGGAACAAAAACCAGTCAAATCTCTGTTTCAAAAAAATTAGGGATACCAAAGAATAAACTTATAGCAAAATAATTTGTCTAAATAATAGAAACAGGTAAACTGTCTGAACTTGGTATAAAGTTCACAGCGTAAGTTGTTTCACTCTCTGTATAAGAAGTGGATAGTATTAAACTACATAAATAACATTACTTGTTTATGATACTGACAGAAGTTCTAAAGCTATTTGAGAGTTGAGCACTTGTAGCAATATAGTTTCTAAATATAACTGAGATAAAGTTGTTCATAGTGTTCACAGTAAGTATCTGATAAAACTTACCTTTACATGCATCCGGTAAAGAGGCTCCAGGGTTTGTAAATCTTCTTTCTGGACAAGCCGAACATTTGCAGGGTCTAAAATAACCACTGTAATGGTCCTTGGGTACAGGATACACGTTCTTCTTGTTTTTTTCTTCTGAACTCTCCAGGAGGGCACGGAACTTAAAGAAAGAAATAATTTGTAACTTATATATTTAACAAAATCCTTAACAATGAAAGCATATACCAAGATTTTTCATGCAAAAGGTTTATCTATGTTTCAAATTCATTCTGTTTTAAACTATAAACAAATTGCATATGGTTTAAGATTTACTAATTAATAAAATAATTTCCATAATTTAGTGTGTTTTTTAGAATTAAGCACAAAGCTACACATTCGGTAGAGAAAATGAATATTATTTTCAAAATCTATGAAACTGAATTATAGAAAATCATGGCACTTAACATGATACTGGTCTTGGAGAGATCTAACAAACACAGTCTGTTAATTTTCTTGTCCTAGAATGATGCCAGTCGTCATGGTCAACATGTTTCAACATGCGTTTTGGGATATTTAGGTTTTGATCTGACTGTAGTGGCCTGTACTGCTTTCACTGATCAGCAACTTCCATGAACGGATGCTGTGTGAAAAATAAAAAAAAGCATTTGTTTAACAAAAGTGCTTATTCTACATCACATACAGTTTGTTTAATTAGTCTCTTTATACAGTGATGTGTGAAAGTGTTAGGACAAAAGAATATTTTGTCATTCTTCCCATTTTATGTGATAATTCTTCCATGTCATTACTGATTGTAGTAATGCTAGTGATTCAATGACCGCTTTTAACAGTTAAATGAACCAGGGTGAGAATACTTATTATATTTAGAATTCCCTACACTTGTACCTTGAACATGTCATAAGTTGAATTAATATGGCGATAAAATTCTGGGCCTGAAATAAGTGTACTGCATGCAATCTATTAACTACGTAAAATGAAGCTAGCATATTGTACCAGTATATACCAGAAGGAATCAATTTCATAGCAAACCACAAATAAACCTTGATAAAAACAGTAACAACACATTCACAATGTTATCTTGTCGTTCCACAGACTAAAAGTCCAAGAATTGTCAGTGGAGCAGAAAGTTTGCATAAAAGCTTTATGTGATACAAGTTGGTCTCTTCATCAAATTTATCTGTAGTGGTCCCAAAAGACTGACTGCTACTGGTCTCAAGTATGACATAAATGTCAAGTGATAGAAAAATGTCCAGATTTAAAGTATCAAGAAGATTTGATGATTATGGAATATTTGATTGTACAGCAGTTAAAAATCTTTACTTTGTTCTCCAGATATTGTCAAGAAACTGTACTGCTGATAATTGGAAAAGTGTTATGTGGACGGATTAGTCCTAGTTTGAAATAGTTAGTTCAAAGTGCACGCTGTACGTCCCGTGGAAAAATGGCGAAAGATACTTCGATGCATAGCACCTGTGATACAGCAGGGGAGAGACATTGTGATGGTTTGGGGGTGCCACCTCAGCATGAGATTTTTGCAAACTGTATGGAACAATGGACCAATGCGAGTACCACCAGATTTTGATCCATCATGGTAGACAGAGTGCTTTGCTAACTATAGGTATTGAATTCTAATACAAAGATAATGACCCCAAACAGTCATCCAACCTATTCAGAAACTAATTAGCTGAGAGATATGCTGCTGAAGTTATTCAAATGATACAGTGGTTCACACAGACTGGATTTCAATCAGATTGAGTAGATCTAGGACTTGATAGACATACAACTTGCCAAATCAAAAGTAACTTCCAATGTAAATATATGGATGTGCATTCGACACATTGCAAGTAAAATTCCAAAGAAAACTGTGATTAAACATCATTCCATGATTATTAAACAAAAGTAGGACACAACAAATATTCACTGTTTGGTGTACTCAAACATTCTCACTAAATTTCTATTGCACTAAATGTGAATAATAATAAAAATATTGATGTTTTACCTGTGATTTACCTTTAACTCTTCTTTGAAATTAGCCTGAAATCTCATTTTTGATCTGTCCTAACACATTTGCACAGTACTACAAAATGGACTTAAATGAAACTAAACATTTTTAGAGGATAAAAGTTGATATATTATGAAACTATGGATATCACAAAATAAATATCACACTATGAGATGGTGCCAGAGTAACTGATGTTTTCACAAGTTGAACAGCCAGTAATAACAATGAATTCCCACATTTAATGATACTGCTTTTTGGTGTATGTTATGAGGATAATAGGTTCAACTCAAACAAATATAGCGTTGTAAAATAACAATAATTTATACCATACCTCTAAGAGTTGAGATGCAGTGTATCGTTTGCTGATGTCCACTTCTAGACACCTGTCCAGGAAGTCTTGAAACACTGGAGACAGGTTGTCTTTATTTTCAATGTTCGGTCTTCCATTTTTTGATATTAAATCAAATATCTGAAAAAGAGTGAGACTTGATGACTAAATCAAGTATGTACAAATCTTTAGATAATCCTTCCTAATAATGTCTAAATTTCACTAAATAGTAGTTAAATACCATGGGTGAGTAATTTAGTGTGTTAGTGTTTATTTTTAGGGAGTTAACAAAATGGTAGTCATGCTATTGCAGAAAATATAGTTCAAGAAGTTGAAAGATAATAATATAACATGTACATTCTACAATATTCAATAATAAACTATTTGTTACTGCATACAGTTTTGTCAAATTTTCATCATTATCTTCAACACATCTTCATGTTTGAATAATGTGAACAGTGTTGTTTTTATTATAGCTATTCTCCGTAGTTGGTGAAAGACATTCTTGACAAAGCATACGATTGGGTTTTAAAGTGCAAATATGTATCTTTTAAGAATTTAAGTACTGGTTGTAATTACTGGTTACCAACATTTACCATGTCACTATTTTCCTTATGATAAGGAGGTTGACCATTGACCATTTCAATGGCTGTTATGCCAAGGGACCAAATGTCAACCTCAGGTCCATACTGTGTCCTTTTAACCAATTCTGGAGCCATCCAGGGACGAGTTCCAACCAATGATGTTCGCTTATTTTGTTCTGGGGAGAGCTGAGCACTAACTCCAAAATCAGCTGTGTGATGGAAAGAAACAAACATAAAGTTATCGTCTGAGAGAAAAAAGAAAACATAAATAACTGCGAGTCAGCCTTACTAATTTAGTTTAACTCTAATTTTGGTTTCTTCTCTTCTTACTGCAAATTTTGACTGTAAAATAGAAATATGTAATCATCCAAATGCACAAATAAAACTTGTCAGCATGTGAAAAGTTGATATAATTCCCCTTAAAAATGTCAAATCCAACTAAATATACAATTTGCTTTATAATTACCAAATACCTAAATCCAACACTTAAAAATACAGTCTGAAAGTGAAATTATTTCCATTTTTGCATTCGGTTTGCCATAGATTTCCTTTTCTTCATTCATATGTATCATACATTTATAAACGTTTAGTTATCAAATCAGAAAATAATTTATGTAATTTCTTGCAACAATGTGGGCTACTAGTTCATTTGACATAGATTGTAATGTTACTAGTAAGTACACATAAAATCTTCCTTTTATGTCAAGTTATAATCCTGTTGATTAACAGCACAATAAGTAGTGTGTTACACACAGCTGGATTTATTTCATTATATGTTTTAAGTTTACAGAAAAAAATCGAATCAAGGTTTAAAAGTATTCAGTGCTTTATACAGTTGGAAAAGTCTATTTTTACTTGGGAATTATTTCTTAATAATATTTTTCAAATTTGATATTGAAGTAAAATAAAAAAAAAATAAAGAACCAGAGTGTAAATTCAAACAATGAAATGTAACAGCAACTATTTAAAATAATAAAATAAAAACATGAATATATTCTCTCAGAAATTATTCACAAGATGTATGAAGTTATAAAATGTACATATTTTGTACAGAACGTCAGAACTGAAAACATTTGTACTTATGGGTATGTAATTTATATTGATTAACAAGTTACTTTTTATATAATCTGGCAACCTACTGATATCACGTGATGTTTAACATCTTCATAATATATGTACATTGTCAAGTAATCTATGTTAACATGAAACTGTTACAAACAAGCTAACATACTTAAAAACGCTTATGTTTACTAAGGCATCACATGTTTAAACACTTACCTAGTTTTATGGTCCAGTCCTTCCCAAGTAAAATGTTGTCTCCTTTAATATCTCTGTGGACAATGTTGTTACGATGGAGATATTGTATTGCCTGGAGTATCTAAATGAAATATGAATTTATTTCAAAATTAAATGTTTTAAGAGAGAAGTGTAATTTTAATTCAGTGTCCTTGTTGTATTCAATATTTTAGATATGTATATATGTATGTATTTTTTTGTGACAGTTGGAGACAACAACACAAAGATATCCAAGTTTCTGCACATTAATAACTACCAGAAGTACTTTCATCATGTTATTAGGTTGATATACTAGTTGTTTTAACATCTGTTGCCAACAGGTAAAGATTCTTACTAACACCAACATCCAACATCAACCTGGCCATGAGTTAAGTGTGGGCTTTGTAGGTTGACACCCTAACCTTTAGTGACTACCCCTCGGTAATTTTAAAATTAAATCATTTCTGAATTAAGGTATTTGCTGTTATGTCACCAATGTTTTTAATGAAAAATGAACTGTTTTAATATTTCCCATTTCTATTATTTATATATTTTATTTTATATTTACAGTACAATATTAAGCAATACTTTTGTAGCTCAGAAACATGACAAAAGCCACTTCAGGAAAGTACGATCACCAAAACACATTGGCTTCTCTAGATATTAGATGTTTAACAAACGAATGTACCCAGCAACTGTCATGTTTTAAGGTTGATATGTTCCGTGTGACGGAGGTGGACTGGCTATTGTGCCAAGACACATGGGCTTCCTTGAATGAAATTTATAGGTCACATATGACTCTGATTACTGGTGGGATGGTATGAGCCCCATCTCATAATGAGATGGCATGCTCCTCCCCCCAAAGGGTCTATTTCACTATAAAACTACAGCCTATATAGTTTTCTTGCTCAGCAACACGACACAGAACTCATTATTGGAAAACATCTTTACCAAAATATATTGACTATTTTATACACTTGAAGTTGTTATACAAGGTACCACTTCTTTCATACGTGGTTTTTTGCTACCTTTCCTTTCAACATTAAGATGCACACACAGGTGTATAAGTACTAACACGCAGATGCACACCGTCAAGATTCACTTATTGAGGGTGCAAAATTTCACATTTCAAGGTTCTTTCTTTTTGGAGCTATGGTGCCCACACATACACACCAAAGATACACACAGTTTTATTATTATAGATAAACAATGTTTAGCATAATATTGCTTGCACAACATGCATAGTAGATTTTTCATGTTTCCATGTAATCTTGAAAGACCAGACTGTTGCCTGCAGAAGTTTTTAAATATGTACTCTTAATAACTTTAATTAGTTTTGTGATTTTGGAAAAAATCAATTTTATAATTGTAAACTTGTAACCCATTTTCATACTGAACCACTTTGTAAGTTTACACAGTATCTATTTTATTTAAACAATTACCTTTTTCTTAATGTTATTCTATTTTGAAATTAATAGCTGGTGTGATAGAAGATTAATAAGGTGCTATGCATTTAATACCACAGATATAAGTTTCATGCGATATTTAGTGCAGTTGAAATTTCCCAATAGTAAATTAATAATAATTTTTGTTCACTTGTTGAAAATGTGCTCCATATAATACACTGGAAGTGAAACTTTCTGTAACTCAAGAAAGAACTGCAGAGAGTTTACGCTAGATGGAGCTTCATAATTACTCTCTGAAATGTTATTTAAAATTTCGTCATCTCTCGAGAAATGAAAGTTTATGGAAGTAAGTATCCAGAGTTTTGGCAAGGAACCAGGATGACTGTTGAATAAACGTTAAAATAAATTACAATCATCGGATCTCTAAAACCTCTTAACAGTTACTAATAACAATCAATATAACATACTTCTTTACATACTGCCGCTGTTTCATTTTCATAAAGACGGGTTTTGGCAAGAACACCAGCCAAAGATCCAACTGCTAGATGTTCCATTATTACCTAAACAAATAAAGTTTAAAATTTCACTTACGTTTTATATTTTAATAAAATTATACATGACAATGAGACAAAATAATTTATTTTTCCTATTTTAAGATTCTGTCAGTAATCACATATCTAATAAAAACAGAAAAGTTCTTCAAACAATCGTTTGTGAAGTAGGAACTGAAGTCACATCAGTTATTTACCATTTTTTAAGTGTGAGATTTTTATTCTCTAGAAAGATTTGTGGTTCAAAAATATATATATCAACTCAACTTCAAGTGTTAAGGTAGCGTGAATTAGCAAAGACCACTTTTATACATTTTTTTGCTTCTTCAATTCAAACTTTTATTTTTCTACCTCAAAAGATGTTTTACATTTCATGAAGTATGCTCTTTCATATATTAGTAACTAAAGCTGTAATCTGATTCTTAACATTTATAAAATATTAAATTGGATCGTATTTTGTGTGAGAAACTGAAAATTAAATATTTATTGTATTACACACTAAACAATGTTTACAGTTTTGTAATAATACTGCATTTGAGGGTATTGCATAAGATGCTAATAATTTAACAAACTCAACCTTTCATGAATAAAATAATTTCAATAACCACGTGTGAAACTTTGTGTGTGAAACATACAAGAAAGATGAATAAAGCAAAGTAAAAACTAAAGAGTGCTGGTGAGAGATAACATAGTGGAAGAAACTTAGAATGGAAATATAAAGTTATTGTGTCAGAAGCAAATATGGCTGCGATCTCCCACACAAAAACTATCACGTAGTATTTATAACTCTAATTTAAACAAAGCAGACCTCTGAGAGTGATATGCAGAAATATTCTTAAACTTGTAGGGTTGCTTGAAATTGACCACTTAATTAATTAAAAACAGTACGTTAGCCTACACTCTATAACAGGTAAGATTAAAAACAAAAGATAATTAATATGTACGTAACACTAACAACACTTACCCAAAGTTCATCACCATCAAGAAAGCTATCCAAATACTTGACAATGTTTGGATGTTTATAATTCTTCATTATTGAAAGTTCGGTGATGACAAAGTCTTTTCTAAGTGTCTTCGTCAGATTAATCTTTTTAATAGCAACTTCCAACCCAGTCTCAGTTGTTACGGCAGTATAGACAGTTCCTGAACCACTAAAACAATAAAAGAAAGTACATTACATTACAATTTTTTTTACTTTTTCTTGTTCCAATTGCTTATGCCTAACGTAAATGGAAAAGACCTATTTTTCTCTTCAAACTTTACTTTTGTGACCTGGGTAATGAAATATTCAAATTTACCCATATTCCATAACATTCCATGGTAATATATATACAGGGGCTCACCACTAACCACTTTAGTTTAGTTCCAGCTGCCTAAGTGACACATAGACCTATCTGATTTTATCTAAGCTGTCATCAAGAAGCTGCAAGCACTTTCCAGATGCATTCTGCTATGTAGGTGGCCAGTTTATCAAGGGGATCAAGTGTGAGAGAAGAAAAGAAGGATCCGTCAAAATCATCCAAAAATCATTTCTGGAGACAAGAGTCAGATTCAAAATGCTGATGTGAGAGACAGTACCACGTCTGAACCAGGTATACTCTCCATCCATTCAAGAAAGGTGTGATAGATACGAACAGTGAATCAAAGATAATCCAAGTGGGTGTAGAGTGGTTAGAGTGTGACATACAACACTAAGCAAGTGAACTGTATCTAAAACCCATGCTTCTGGGAGCCGTCATCCATACTGTGGGAGGACAATGATCATATTATCTTCAAGTTCAAAACACATAGAGGATCTCAAACCACCCCCGATTTAAGAACAGAGAACATTTTAAGTATGTAAAATGATATATCAATCTGGGAACCCAATATCCAGTCTTCATAAAATGTCTACCACAAAGAAATTAACTCCCTCTCAAGAGTGAAACTGACCAGAACCAACCCAGGTGCAGCAACATCCACGGAATAAGATACATCAATGAGAGCAGAAGATAAGGAACTGTAACATTTCTCAGCACGACAAGCCAAAGAAGACGACAAATCTGAAGTAAACTTATCAATATGGAGGGAGAGGTAAATACCATATGATACTGGGAAAAAAATGAAAAACGTGGGACAAAGCCAACCGATAAAAGAAAACCAAAGGCCATATGGTATTCCAAATTAAAAATCCAAGTAATAATCTTAGAAATATAATGAAAAATGGTCCAATCAGCTGAAAACTCCTGGCCCGGAGACCAATGTCATAAAACATTTCATTTATGTTACTAAATTCCTCCTCCATGGATAAAACCAAGGATGAAGATGGAGGACAGGAAGAGCAAGATGAGGCAAGACTGAGTTGCAAAAGAAGGCAGACAAACGGAGAAAGAGAAAGCTGGATAAGTCAGGGAAATCACGGCTGTAAAGGCCAATGAGAAGAGCCTGAGATTGAGTGGTATGGGTAAAAAAATTATCCAATGAAAAACTTGCATGTGATGATAAATATATAGGTATTTTTTGGTTAATTCATAACTGAAGCACTGATCGTCATGGCAATAGGATAAGAGACTGGAGGTGAAAATAAATGTAGTTGATGGTTGAGGGATGTGGTAAGGACATCAGTGTAAGGAGAGTCTCACTGTAGTTGAAGCCACCAGAAAACGAGAGGACCAAGACACCACTTCATTGGATAGTTTTTGTCCAAACAAGAAAGATGATCTGCGGCTAGACTGAAACACCGAGAACGTGACTCACAGTGATATGGATATCTTGCGTGTTGGCCAAGAAACTAAGGTCCAACAAAATAAAACATATTGAGAAAGAATACCACTTTGGTGATTCGGATACGCAACCACTGCAAAACTGTTGATCGACTTATGAAAAACAATGTTTGATCAGATGCAGTAAATTATCCTAAATCCAAAAGCTCCAGTGTTGATATGACAAGACTTCTCAGCTACAAACCAACACCCCGAAGCCTCCCTGTTGATCGACCATTTCCCTCTATTCATGAATGTAACAAGTAAATTCGAATGAAGACGATAAACTGGAATATATTTGCCCATGTTTGAATTTTGTCCATTTTCTAAAACAGTTCGTTGTTTATCGTAGGAGGAAAAGCAACAGAAGCCTGCAAAGGTTCCTGTGCAATATTACTAATTGTGAATAGCTCAAATATAAACTCAACCACAAGGGATTAGAGCAGTCAGGGCAGACCACAACCTAAAAAGCAGTAGCACCTCGTCAGATATCAGGAATGTTGAAGGAAGACGTCTCTGGTATGATTAAACAGCCCACTCGACCTATCATCTGGAGAACGTTAAGAGTACAAAAGGCAAACTCCTGCTCAGAATGAGCTATCAGTAACCAGTCATCCATATAATAATGAAAACGTATCCTGAGAACAGAAAAATGTCAAGAGAATCCTGAATCTATTCAATGAAAAACACAAGTGACCAAATCAAGGATTAGTATGCAAAGCTGTTAACTCACCCCAAAGATATGGTCACAACTACGGAGCTATAAGGGAAATATTTTTAAATGCGACTGAACGTTTAACAAAAATTAAACAAAAAGGAACATATGTTCTTATAAAAACAGAAAACTGACTGATGAAGTAATATAATTAATGTAAAATAATATATTCTAATTAAATAGTTCTACGCGCCAAAAATCAAGTGTTCATCGATAATATTTTAGAACTGAGTACAAATTTACCTCTTAGCCACTATACCATTCTTTTGAACACAAGACTTTCAAACTCACCCTTGGCTAATTTGTTTTATCTTTGTATATTTCTCATTGGGATCTCCCTCAGAAACAATACTTCTCAACACTGTCATGAATTCCTCGTCTCTCACTTGTTTTTCATTTTCCTTGGTTGCATTTTCCGTCTTATTGCTGTCTTTATTTGGCTCCTTTAAAGAAACAGCAGTTCTTAACTGTTCGATGTTTTCCTGTTCTGTTACTTTCTCTTCATTAGGTTTGGTGGACACAATCTTCTTAATTACGATGGCATCTTTCTCATCTAGTCCAAGTGCTGAACAGTTCTTGACTTCTTTTTCAGGAGATATTACGTACTGGTAAAGACACGCAGTTATTAATTTTGCAACTCTGACGTTATCATAGGCGTGTTTAGGTAGAAGTTAGAGAAGGCTCAGCCCCAAAGCCCACGATCTTAATGGGAGCCCACTGATAATTTTATTCTATGTAAAACTATATGTGTGTAAAATCCACAGAAATTAATAGCCCCTAGTATTACACAATCTTAAATCTGCTACTGGAAATAATAATTCTAAGCCAATGATGTATTTGCAGGGAAACTGTGAATTCAATGTTCTGTCACCAGTAAAGTCATCAAAGAGATGCTTTTGAATTATATAAACCCAAGACTGTGGAAAACTACAATAACCTAGACTGCCATGTGTAAAACCAGTGAAATAACCCAAAAGTAATATTGGACACTATGGTCTGAAATTTATCATTTAAACCAACTGAAGCTTTGTGCTGTCAATTACTGCTTGTATTACAGTAGAACACTCCAGAACAGGATGTGAAGAGAAATTTTGAGGGTCTAACTAAAGAAAAAAAATAACAAATTTGGAGTCTCCCATTAGCACTGCGGGCTTATATGTTGCTACAAATCAGAGTTCAATACCCGTGTTGGGCTGAGCACAGATAGTTTTTTGTGTACAGGATGGCCCGTAAGTATCTACCCATCCATATATTGTGTCTGATCAACGTTATAATACTAATGATGGGTTGAAGGCAGCTGTTACCGTAGCATTTGGAATAATAACTCCTGCTATGTTGAGGAAAATGTCTCACAGAACATGGCGTCACATAATATTATGCAGGGAGCGAGAATGAGTAACAGCACACAGATACATTGGATACTTAAGATACATGGATAGGTAGGGACTTACGGGCCACCCTGTAGTTTTGTACTTAAGCACAAACAAATTGATTTGAAGTTGTAAAGTTGTTTACTTCTCGTAATAATGTCTTTTATACACCAATACGCATAACAGAAAGTAAATAATATAAAGTATTATAAAACAACTACTAAAATATCACAAAAACATGCTTTTGTCAACAAAGATTAATAATTGTCTCTCGACTTTTGTATAGAATGTTATTAATTACACCATTAAAGTTACTTACAAAGTTGAATATCGTATTCAGACAAAGAATCAACCTCTCGTGTTTTTATTCTAGCACCTCTTGTTTTATGCCGTTGGTGCAATATAAATCATTTAATGACAATAAAAAATAAGAAAGCCTAGACAAGTAATCCTGACATTCAGTTAGTGTCTAATCGTCAATAAATAATAAAATAGATAATCCTGTGATTTCGTACAAATGAAAGTTTTTGCTGTTGTTTTGTTTAATTGCCTAAGGGATTATCAGTAAATATAATACATTAGATGGTTTGATTAACAAATCTCACCTTTAACATCCGAAGGATTAGATAGCATAATCCAACTCCAACGAATGCAATAAACCTCACAAAGTAAGTTATCAGGTTCCTTAGGCTGTCTAAATAGGAACCTTCCATTGGGCAACCTTGGTTACATCTCCTAAAATCAGGATAACTGATAATAGAAAGTAAATTTAGAATGTTAAGTAGTCCTACTGTAACTTATGTAAGATTAGTATTATATACATATCGATAATACAGATACAAATCTTTACAAAAATCCGTACGACCAACAACTACAATTACAATATTTCTGTAAATATACGGTAACTGTGAAAATTAACACAAAAGACTTGCTTCGTTAATTATTCATTCCACAACACGTTTAAAGATAGAGCTAATTAATGACGCATTCAGTCCAATAAAAAGACACAATATCCATCTTTGTTTTAGACCGATGTTTCGCAAATTCTGTTAACACGAAATAATCAAGTTAATTTTTTACTGATAAAACTATAAAAACTGGTGTCATCGAATCTCACGACTTACCCATAACCAGGATATTTGGTATTCATGATTGATATTAATGAGCTTTTCAACTTCCACCCATGGTTATTTCTTTCATGGGTTATTTTCTGTAAGAATGTTAAAAACAGAACTTGGAAGAGAAGTAAAGCAATAATTAGTGATGTAATGACAATCACTGAAAATCTCATTAGCTTGATGGCGTTCGACAAATTTGATCTTATTTGTCTTAAATACATCGTTGTTAACATTATTGACATACCACATACGAAAAGTAAGTATACTTTATCGAGTGGTAGCAATTTTTCCACCCACGGAGAGTAAATCAAAATTATACGACTCAAGTAAATATCACAAGCAAGCATATCCATTTTTTCAGAACTTTTTTTTGAATCAATTTGACCGTTTAACGTTGTTCGAACTGGTTTCTTAGCAACGAGACGAGTCAATTGTTGTTATGAGGGGTGGTTAGTGCTGTAGTTTTCTATTTTAATGGCAAGAACAACGACATGTACTTCTAAACCAAACTTATTCAGTTGAAGACAGCAAAGAAGGTTTTAAAAGTTGAAGAAAAAAAACTCGTGTAAAAATATTCATTAAATAAATGTTCGAAAGAAAATAGTGACTAACATCTAATATCGTATGAGTTTTTCTGGAGGCTTGTATTTAATATTTTCAACAAAATATAATTTCAAATTAAGGAAGCATCGAAAACAATGCGTTTTACATACATGTAAAAAATCATTCTAGTACGGTAATTTGGGAGGGATATTTGGAAATTAGTTGATGTATTATAAACGTAGGAAAAGTTTTATTACTCCATGACTATTGGTAGTTCTTAGAAACCGTCCTATACTTTTATACTTTTTGTTAATACATCAGTATCAGATTAATCAGAGTATGATTAAAACTAACAAAGCTTCAGAACATTGTAATTTATACACTGCTATTTTAATTTCTAGTACATAACCCTTCAGTGTGTCAATGGACTCGTGCTGCTAAACACCGGCTTTCAATCCTTGTGGTCGGCAGAATACATATAGCTCACCGTGTGCTTTTATGTCTAATTCAAAATATAGAGTTATGGTATGTATTTTTATTATTATGCTAAGTCATAGCGATTTTGGCTAGCAGGCGTTAATATCGCACTAGATATTTGAATGGAATATTTACGCTAAAAAGTATGTTGTTATTGATTTGTTTAATGTTGCGTTAAAGTCATTAACAATGTTTAAGGTGTTTTAAAGCATCTTGCCTAGAGGCTTAAAGGGAAAAATACGATATGAAGAGAGCGTTGATTTTCTGTCAGTGGCTTTGTAATTTGTGTTTGATATATGTACTTTTATATTTTTTATACTGTTACGTATTTTTTAAATGTTTTAAGTTCTTCGTAGATTAAACGCAACAGAAAAACATAGATAACAACTTGTATAATTTATTACACTAAACTACTAACAAATATAACAGATATAACACAAATTATATATAATAACAGTGACAGACAGATATTAAGTTATAACATTCGAAATTAATTACAAAACAAAATAATATTAGTTTCAAACTTCAAAATAAATCACAACACAAAACGGTACTGGCCTGTATCTAATGTAATGATCTAAAATTAAAGTCTCAAATTCCAGTCTAGGGTGTGAATTTGGTCCCACGAAGAGATTCCGAAACAGTTCACAGTTCAGTGAAATCGCCGTTTCTCAGCACAAGCGGTAATTCAGAAGTATCGTAGAGATTGACGAAATAAAATCACGGCTTCCGTAGATCTAATTTCAATCACAAATCCAAGTTGAATATTCACAGCAAACACTTAATCTTTCTCAAATAACTAACTCTCTTCTTTTGAAATGAAACTGGTGTCTGAATCTCACTCTTTGTTTTCGAATAAAACTAATGACTGAATCTCTCTCCCTCGAATAAAACTGATGATTGATGACTCTGTATCTCTCACGTCACCGTCTTTTTTATACCGATAGGCCTATTTCTCGAACAATCTCGACATTTCCATACAACTCCAGAGCTATACACGCATATCCGTTCTTGCACGAGACTACACATCTAGACAGGAAGTCACCAGCACTCATTTACAAACATGTGATTGGTCTACTCAATTCGAGAAAGTTCTAAAAATGTTACCCTAAATAAATAACATATTCCAGTTTAAACCTCTAAACAATAATATCGATATGGAAAAATGAATAATACAAATGAAAATTCAAACACAATACGACATGTTGTCGTTTACAAAATATTTACACATATACATAACAATACTAATTCTAATGTGAGTATAAATGTAATAACTAACATTTATTTGTTTATTCTGAAGTGTACAAATGTAATACATTTGTAATTTATACTTCATTTCTTTACATTTACACAGTGCTTGCTAACTGGCAATAATGCGCATATAGCCCTCTCTCTCTAGGTGTTTGGGAATATAAATTTGTATACCCAGGAAGGTCAGGTACACTAGACCTCTTCCTCCTTCCTTTACATTGTTTTAGTGGACTTATTAATATATTTAAAGTAAGTACAGAAGGCCAGAGTGATAATCATAACTCAGGCCCTAATGTATATTGTTTTTTCAGTTTTGTATTTTTATAAGTCTGGAACATAGGTGGCCTGTTTTATTTTAGCACTAGCTTTTTTCTTAATTTTTATTATTATTTTTAATTACTTTATATATATATATATATTTCTTTTTAGTTTATTTTGTCTTTATTTCTTTTTATTTATTATTATTTTTCAACTTAATTTTAGCTTCTTGATCTAATGTATAAGTTTATCGGAGAGAGGTGTTTAGGACTCTCTTCATCATATATGGAAAACCTGTCTAGTTTGCACAACAGCTCATTTTTTCTCCAATTTTTATCGAAATATTTTATTGCACTATGTAGAAGTCCATGTGGTACTGTTTATGTATTAGAGTATTTGTGCATGAACTTTGAGGAAATGGTTTTGGGTACTCTGTATGCTTTTGTAATTAATGTAGTCTGTAATGTTTGTAGTTTGGTT
This sequence comes from Carcinoscorpius rotundicauda, assembly GCA_011833715.1. Lineage (NCBI taxonomy): Eukaryota > Metazoa > Arthropoda > Merostomata > Xiphosura > Limulidae > Carcinoscorpius > Carcinoscorpius rotundicauda. The sequence continues at coordinate 130,538,050 of CM022393.1, forward strand.
TGTAGTTGTTTTTCACTTACGTTAATCCATGCAGGAGTTGCAAAATCTATTTCTGGTCTTATATATGTTTTGTATATTTTAATGATGTTTTCTGGTGTTGTTCCATAATTTTTACCAGTTATACTCCAAGCATAGTTTATTCTTCGCCAAATTTGAGTTTTTATGTTATTTACACGTTTTACCCAGAAAAGTTTAGAATCATGTGTTAGTCCTAAAATTTTGCAGATGTACCAGTCTGGAGAAGCTCTCCGTTCGCGTAAATCTGGGTATTACTTTCTGATGTTTCGTTGATTTTGAAAATATCAGTAATTGTGTCTTTGCTGTGTTTGTTTTAATTCCATATTTTTGGCAGTATTCACTAAATTTGTTTAGTTGAGGTTGAATGTTAGTGGCTGCAATTTCTGGTGTAGGCAGATAGCTCTCGAGTAGCTTTGCGCGAAATTCAAAAACAAACAAACTGGCAATAACTTTCATAAGTTTACTTTCGAATTTTATCTCATATTCATAAATCTCTAGTGGGTCTGTTATTGTTTCATAGCGTCGGAATTTATAAATGCTAGGTTACTGAGTTTCCAAAGTGTTTTAGTATGAGTTAGTTGTTGTACAACGAAGTCAGTATGTTTGAAAATAATGATCTCAGTGGTACAAGGTATGTTAATGTGGGGGATAGTTATTATTTTGAGATTGTTTCGATATAATAGAACTATTCCACGAGTATTACATTCTTTGGTTCATCTATTGTTTATATGTAGGAAATTTAAATCGGCTGATTTTCTTAAAAAATGTTTGACTTATGCTTATGATATTCTTCTTGTATAAAATCACAAATAATAAATAAAAAACAAACAATATTTTCTTATTTTTTTGAAGTTCTCGAAAGTGACTAAGATTATCATGTGGTGTAGTAGCTGAAATACTTGGTTCTTTACCTTCTAGACTCTGTTTCCATTCTGTGTAGGTATATATTTTATTACTTTTCTAGTTTCTGTGGGTCGTTTATATAGAGTGAAATAATTTTTAACTGTTTATACAATTGTTAAATAGTTAATTATTATTATTCAGGGGCTAACAATATAAGTTTGTACTTTTGTACTTGAAGAAGAAATGTCCTCATGTTGAAAACGCTCATGTTATAGAGTACAGAGTTCCCTTGCCACTTCGCGGATCTTCTTTCGCGACTTCACCATTAAAATATTAAAAATAAATATAATTAATAGTGTAAAGAAAAAAAAACAGGTATATTTTGAGATATAAACATATATTTGAGTTTATAACAGCTGAAAGATTTTGTTTGTTATTTCGTCTGTAATAGTTGTTAGTTGACTGAATTATTTATGTTTGATTAGAACATATTTTTATAGAAAGATTTTCTGAGAATATAAATATACAAGAAAAAAAGAATGGCGAGTTCAAGCTGTTTAGTTTAATTTCGGCGATCCTTTGAAAGAGAGACTGAAAGAGTTTGTGAACCTACGTATTACTCTTAGATTTTTTGTTTTAAGCTGTCATTGGCTTTTTGTTTCAACACTGAAAAATTTATAAATTTACGCGTCAGTGTTAAGTGTTTATAACATTTGTAAACCTTGTTGCTTTTTAAACTTTTGTAACCGTTTGAAATATTGACAGGTTTTAGTGTAGACGAATTTTGAACAGTGGACTTCTGTAACCAGACATCTAACGTGAAATGAAAGCTCTTAATTTTCCACCTGCAGCTGAATTTTGACACACTACGTTTTGGAAGTGGATGTGTCTGCATTAGAGGTTGCTCCTACGTGGGGCTACAAAATTTTACGATTGTACCCCTTTGAAAATATTGTATATAAGTGAATATCTGATATTGTTCATTTCATTTCTATAACATATTTTTAAAACTAAAAACTTTTAGTTCTTCATTTACTCGCTTATTACAGAGTACGATTATACGGAATCTTATACTGCAGTACAACGTTTATCATTTATATACTGGTACAAATATTTATGTAGGTATTCAGTTCCGCTTCTATTAAAACCATTTGTGTGTTTGCTGATGAGTCCTAAGATTTTTAATTTGTTGTGACTAATTTAATCTATATTTAAGTTGTTCTTATCGTCGTCGGTTTACTCAAAGCTACAGAATGGGCTTTATACTCTCTGACTATGGAATCAAAACCCAGATTGTATGGTTGAAACAATGTCAAGTTACTGTTGACCCTCTTAAGGAACCTATGTCAACAACAAGTTATCGAATATGTTTACTTCAAATTTACCTGACTACAGAAAATTTCCACATAGGTAAATACGTTATATTAAAACAAATTTCATATGTAAGTCACAATTTGACAATAACAGCTGAAATAAAATCACCATGGAAGTGGATCTATCATGAATAGATTTTGACATTTATTAGCGATTCCTAGTTAATTTTGTGTTACCAAAAACTTGTTGGAAGGACATTTGACATCCTTTGTTGACGAAAACTATTCGTACACTCAAAACATAAGACATATACAGATAGAAAATTGTGAATCTTCCTTGTACTTAGTGGTATTGTAAAACAAAGGAACGCGAATCAACATTGGCAATCAAAGATATCCAGAAAGAGATCTGAATATAAATCATACCTTAGTGATGAAAAATGAAGTGCATTGTCTTATAACAAGCTATCCATGCATACCAGTTCAATAGTCGCTCCATAACCATAACAACTTAGTATGGGGTCGCTAAGACAATCTTTCAATCATACCACTCGTTCAACAGTCGAATAATTCAAGCAACTGAAGAATGAATTTATGAATTTATACCAAAGAAGTTTTCAAACGAGATGGCTATAAAAGTCTGTATAATCAGACTATTAAAATAAAAGCTGAAAAAAATATAATCTGGATTATATTATCTACAGGTCATTAGAAGTTAGATATGAAGACCTACCTGGCATATTCGCTCGAAATCCTGTGCATATGTCGCTTTTCAGTTATTGTTTCAAATTCGAAACCAGCGAATAACCAAAACCGAGGTTTGTGATATATTTTCACAATCCTTTTTCTTCAACAGACCCGCTACCTACTTAGTTCCAGCAGTGACTATAATTTTATTTGACTGAACTGAAACAGTCATTCTTTATTTGTTATTTTAATTTTGTTTTATGTAAGATCTACCTTGCCTGGACATACACACTTATACATATACGTATGCATACGTGATGAACATTTTACAAATTAGAAGCAAAGAAGTATTTTTTGTGACAGATATGTTGTCTCAAATGTTGTATATACAGAATAGAGTATTTTATATTCATCTGTGCTTAACAATTTATTATCGGTAGTTAATATGTTATCAATCATTGTAAACCATAATATGGTAAATTAATATTTTATGTCGTGTTCGCCTCCCAGAAGCTGTCAAAGAATGATAACAATAACACTTGTAATACAACATTAGTATTAACCCTGTTACATTTTCTTCCTGATATTTGACTTTTCTTGATCATTAATACAATTTACTATTTCTATTTAACTTTTTATAATATTTTAATTGTTTGTCTCGTTTTTCTATTTTTTATTTTATTTCTTGTTGATTTCCTTTCACTGTTTTTTCAAGCCACCTAGTAACTCAGCAGCTTGTTTCCGAGCTTATAAAACTTAATACCAGGTAGATGGACACAACACAGATATTCCACTGTATAGCTTCATACTCATGATATCATCTCAAAAGTTAAAGTTTAATTAATTTTATATTTTAATTTTACCAAAATAATCCCAATTCTCAACTTTATTAACATTCGGTTTATTTACGAATGAAAAAATCAATCTATTTCTATCTTTGTCTGCTACAGATTTGTTAATATTGAAATTTAGTTTTACATTTAGTGTCCATAAATTTTGAAAGTTAAGAAATAGATATAAACTTCCTGTGTCAAACTTCATGTAATGTTCAAATATATGTATTTATAAACGTAGACCGATATGAAATTCTGTGTAATAGCGTTTTGCTCATATAATGTACCTTTTCTTTTTATCCTTTTATACCAATCTGCCAGACGTCCATATCAAGTCAAACATATTCTTGTTTATTACGTAAAGAAGTAACAAAACTTTTCTCAAACCACCCAAGTCGTTAACTTGTCGAAACTCACACATCAGGGAGTCTAGCAGGTCACGTGAGTCATGATTTTCCAAACTGTTACCAGAAGGCAGTATCAGTGGGAGTAATTCGTGATAACGAGAAACCCACTTGAACGAAAAATGTATCTCAGGACCGCTGTTATGGGTGTTAACACTTTTACTAATAAAGCAAAGAACAACGTTTCGACCTTCTTTAGTTATCTTCAGGTCAACAAAGATACAATTTTAGTAGGAGTTGTATGACGAAAAGCGTTTTGATAGGGGCGCGTCAGCGAAAAGCCTCTCAAAGACCCAAACCATACTTTTCTCTCACAGTTGACAAGTGATGTTGCAATCTAGAAGAGTGCCGACAAACTGATAACAGCAACAAACAACCGCTACTAAACAATAGAGAATTTTACTGCAGCAGTGGAAAATTAAAATCAATACGCACAAAATACAAGTCATATTATTTACAAAATCGTAAGAAACGAAATCAACTTAATATTACAGTTATATCTAGACGTGACAATATCAGCAAAATTCTTATGGATTACTTTGATTCAAAATTAAACCGGACATCACACATGAATAGCAAAAAAAACAGAATTTGGAAAAGAGCGAGTTACCTTAGGAATTTGGATGATAAAAACAAGAATTTTCAACAGAAAACATATTAAAACTTTAGAGAACATACATAAGACCTGTCATAGAATATGTTTGTATAACATGGATAAATGTATCACAAAAGGAAAAAATCAACGAACTACAGTAAATACAACATTGTATTTTAACGGAAGCATATACAGTTCCACGATCAACGAACTTAAATTTAAACATAACGATTCAAACATGTCATTTTTATTAAACAGATTCCTTGATAATTCGTTTCAATATTATAAGAAAAATATTAATATAAATGAACTGATGAGCAAAGTGGAGAGCTACGTGTAAATAATGTGTGATGAACCTCGTCGTAAGTACCTCTCCACTCTGAACGTCATAAATAAAAAAGTCCAAACTGAGTCATAATACAAACGTAGCTCTATTTTAAACGTTTTATATGTAAAAATAACATTATGCGTTTGTGCATATGTGACTGCTAAGTGAAACTGTATTGTGAACACAGACAAATAGTGTGATTATAAAACAGAGATGATATAAAAATATATGAATTAATATCACCACATGAATAGGTTATGTTACTTGAAACTGCAGACAATGGGCAAAATTTAATGTACTGTAAGTAATACAACAACAAAGTAACAATGCTATTTGATTACTCAGAATTTAGTAACTGCTATTTGATTACTCAGGATTTAGTAACAGTGCAGATAAAATAACAGTTCCAGAGGAGGAAGATGTCTACGCCAAATCTGTTTCTCTCTGGTCCAAAACATGGACCGAATTCAGATGAAAAAGAAGAATTTGGTAGGGGACATATAGTTCTATAAAGTGACACCAGAGAATAGTGTGTTATCTGCGTCTTCCTAAAAGGAATGTATCGTGTCGCCCTAAATATAAAAAGTCCAAACTCAGCAAGTGTATCACGAACTGTAATGTATTAAAGTGTTATGTTGTTAAGCAGAAAACTACCTAAAGAGATATCTACATTCTTCTCACAGAAAGTAATGAAACCCGATTTGTAGCGTTATCAGACCTTTGTCTTATCGCTAAGCCAAGTAATGTAGTACAGTTGTATTTACATATTTCTAGACAACCGTATATTAAAGTATCTATTCATATATTTAATGTTCTCACATTTATAGAGATTGAAGGTCGAGTTTGTGTATATAAAGTCAGCATGTTACACACATTGGTCAATTGATTTTGCAATGTTTAGGAAGGTTATGTAACAAACATTAACTACTTCTGCAATGGGATATAAAAAGTGATTTTGACTTTGTAAGCATATTTACCTTTTATTCATATTTTTATATTTTATGAAGCTTGAATTAATATATATACATGTTATTTTTGTATTGGAATTAAAGTCACTATTCACTAGTTCTAGTGAGATGAAAAGCCAGTTTACAATTTATATTTCACTACATTCATCCTCAGCTTTTAACATATAAGGAAACTTACAAGTTAAAGAAAGAGACAATAACAAGTTATGTGATTTTGTAGGATGAAGAAGGGAAAAGTCTTTTCATGTAATTAAATTATTTTTAGATGTTTGCTGCTTATTTTATAATAGACATTCTTTGTGGTAAATATCAAGTGATCTCGTTCTAATGAAGATCAGTCTGCCTGTTTTTCTGTTATTTGTTCTTCTCATAGGCAAGATCAAAAGTACGTTGAAGGGTTCATTTGGTTTAAGTTTGAATTGATCGAATTATGAAAAGGATTTGCATAATTAAATGATCATCATTGCTCTACCTATTATGTTGTATAATACTCTAACGTTTCTACAAAAGGTCAATATCTGTAGATTTCAGCTGATTTTTCAGTTCGATAGGCTGTTATAACAGGCACAAATTACAAATAAAACTCAAACTCTATCATCTCAGGTTTTATCAATACAAATATTATTTCAAAATCTTGAAGAAACCAATAAGACAACGTTTTTCAGATAATTATTGGTGTGGACAAATTAAGTATGAAGGCTGTAAAATTTACGTCCATAGAACCAAATCACTGGTATTTTCTTCAGTTTTGAGATGTTACAGATATTTCACAAAAGTATTATATGTCTATATGTTTATTGAGTGTTACTATCATGGATGCCACCCAGTTGATGTATGCAACATTTCTTTAAAAAATATTGCTCATTAATGTGTGATCCAGCCAAGATTATTACTGATGTTACCCTTATCAATGATGGTGTTATTTTTCCCCACATGAAGCGCAAACATGAATATTTTCCTCAGAGTGACTAACATATTCACAGCTGACTCAACACTTCTCACACTTGACTGAAATTGTGCAATATATTAAAGAGTTAGGTCTGCCTGTGTTGTGTGGTGTAGTGTCGTTTATATATCAGTTGGAACTAACGATCCACCTCTTGGGTAGTTTCTCATATATTTTACTGATGAACTTGATGGAGATCACATCTCATCGTGGGTCGATGGTGGACTGGAAAACTACGCATATCAATGTATTAAATCGAGAAACTTGAACTTTTTATCAGTGAAGTATATGGTTATGAATATGTTTGACTTAAGACGGTGCTAACGTTTTGATAATCCAATATAATTATAATCTTATATAAAAACATTTGTTTTGTATTTGGACAAATTACTTTCTTTAATTACAAAAACGATATAATGTACACAAAATAAACATAGATTGAAGTTATGTTTTGGGACATATACTATTTTAGTTAAATATCTTTAGGTCTATTCAGTAATTATGTGACGCACATAGATGTGCTATTGAGATACCGTTATATTTGTTTGTTTTTCAATTTCTAGGATACATGAACAAGGGCTTTCAGCGTTAGCCGTTCCTAATTTTGAAACGATATATCAGTGGTAAGACAGCTATTGAATACTATTTGTGAGCCCATCTTTAAAAACAAGTAGTAGGATTTCCCATTAAAAGCAGAGCTTTTTCATGCATTAAAAACCATGAAAGTTATGAAGAAGTATCGTATTATAACAATCTGCTTGAACAAAAATAAACATTTTTTTTAAATGTTAAGGA
>CM022393.1:130546779-130658038 GCA_011833715.1 Carcinoscorpius rotundicauda
TCCAACTGAATTTTCCAGCATAACTGATGCCACATCAGAAGGTTTTTAAGTGGATTTGCTCACATTTCGGATCTCCACTGATCAATGCCTTTGTGACTCATTGGAATCCTACACTGCAGTTGTTTTGATCTTCAATACCTTATTCTTAAGCATTGCAGTAGATGTGTTATTTAGCACTGGACAGATTCATATCTGTATGCCTTTTCTCCAAGTTTGGCTATTTATCCAGGCTCTAACTATGGTTTGTTCTATTCCCTGTTGAGTTCTCTTGGTTATACCATATTGACCAATTCAAGCATAGTTTCTGCTTCTTCACTACATGTAGGAGTGTCCATTATTATTTCTTTAATATTTTTAGTCTCTGCTGAGACAACCTTGATCTGACATTCTCCATCCAGATATATGAAAACTCCATCTTCAAACTTAGAAATTGTGTTCCTGTTCCTTTGTATTTAATTAAATCCCTCTGTAGGCCAGCCATGGTCATTTATCAACAAAAGTGAAATATTTATTGTCAGTTATGTATTGAGAGGTATTTAAACCCTCTTCATTCCAAAGTATTTACCATATCCTGTTTTATGACATGGGTATTTGAGAAGAGTCTTGCTTTGTCTACAATGGCTTTATATAAGGCATCTTTATCCACTACTTTTAGGCATTCCAAATATTGGAAGGGTTTTGAATCCCCAGTTCTATAAGGTCTGCTTGAAACCTTTTGTATTCTTTGGCTAAATCAAATTTTTCAAGTTACCAAATTGGGATTTTACAGTTGTTTTTCATGTTTCATCCTCCTTTTGAGGCCTTAGTTCCTTGTTGTTTGCTTCACTGTTCCCTTAAATACTGTTTTTGGTCAGTATTGTTTGCAATTCATATGCATTGGACTATTTATCATTGCTCATTGGTCCTGCTTTACCCTGATAGGTCGTCTCTTCCCAAGACTCATGCAATCAGGAAAGGAGAAGCCTTCTTACCAATCCATTTGTCAGCCATTTCTCACCTTTATGACATCCCCAATCCTGATCTGTTGGTACGTCCTGTTAGAACCTTCAAGTGTTATGTGGCTTGTACTAATTCGTTGAGGTACTAAACTTGGGCAGAGTGATTACTTCTTTCCTTTCAATCTGATTGTCTCTATGACTGTAATCGTTCCTTTAAACTTGTGGAACTCAAACTGGCCCTTTGTTGGTTGGACCTGATGATATACACTGTTAAATGCTGTGCCATCCATTTCCTGCATCTCTTGCTATTCTTCTGATTGTTTTTAACTAGATCTAGCAGGAGAATGTTTTTCCTGATACCTGGCACCAGGCTATTTTCCTACCTTACTCTAAACCTGAGAAGGATCCTTAGAATCCTTCAAATTATCATCTAGTTGCTTTAACAAGCTGTCTATACAAAATCTTAGAGGATTGTTAATTCTCATCTTCTTTGTTCCCTCAAAGTAAACAGCCTCTTCTTGCCCACCCAGCGTGGGTTTTGATGACAATGCTCCACCGTGGATTACCTGATTTGCTTCAACCCTCAACCAGAAAAGCCTTTCTCAAACGACATCTTGTATCAATATTCTTTGAACTTGAGAAGATTTATGATACAACTTGGAGGCATGGTATTTTGCAAGACATCCATTTATATGGGTTACGTGACCATTTGCCCACATTTATTTAAAAATTTTCAATCAGCAGAAGATTCCAAGTTTGTGTGGGTTCAGCACTTTCCTGTTCTTTTCTACAGGAACTTGGAGTCCCTCAAGGATGTGTTTTGAGTGTTACACTTTCCATTATAAAGATTAATGCCATCACAGAACAACTCCTTCTTTCTGTTGTAAACTGGCCCTGTGTCAAGAACTTTCACATCCCATGTCAGTCATTGAACATGTGATATATTGAGCAGCAATTACAGACTGCCTTCAATCATATATTGAAGTAGACCACAGCAAACAGTTTTACCTTTACTGTCTCTACAATTGTATGCTTGCACTTTTATCACCAACGAGGTATTCACCCTGATCCTAAACTCCGTATCAGTGAAGTTATGCTACCTGTGGTCCGTGAATCAAAGTTCTTGGAATTTATCTTTGCCTGTAAGCTGACTTTTATACCACACATCAAGCAACTATGGGTCGAATGTACAAGAGCAGTGAATAACCTCCTTGACATTTTTTCCACCATTTGGGAGGGGATTGATGTTCTATGCTAAAAATATATTGTTCTCTTATTCGAATGAAACTAGACTATGGATCACTGATCTATGGCTCTGCCAGGATCTTGGCCTTAAAAATACTGGACCTCGTTCATCATCAGGGACTTTGACTTTGTGTCGGGGCTTTCAGCACTTCCATGTTCAGAACTTATACACAGTCTCATGAACATCATTTGCAACTGTCTACTGTGTGCTTTGAAACTTCATTCCTTACCAAAGCATCACACATGGTGTTGTTGATTTTTCCTTGATGAGCCATGCTTTTTCAAAACAAGCAATCTGCCATTGCTCCTTTTGGCCTTCTTATCCAAAAGCAGTTGAGTGAATTAGGTTTTTCCTTGGATAGCATTACTCTATCCACCAGTCAGCCCATCCCACCATGTCTTATTACAGTCCACAATTTGACCTATCTGTAAGTCATCTGAGAAATGCAGATACTCCCTATTGGAAATACTGTCTGTTATTTGCTGAACATCTTTCAAACCATCCTTCCGTTCCTATTTATTCAAAGGGTTCAAAATCAGGTGACTCTGTGGGCTCTGCCATAGTTTGTTGCGGTTCAGTGGTTGTGCACAGAATCCCCTCTACAGCTTTTATGTTCACTGCTGAACTGTGTGCCATTTCTCTTGCCCTGGATCATATAGAAGATAAGCAATACTCAAATTGCACTGTTTATACTCACTTTCTTAGTTCTCTACTGACCCTGGAATCATTTCACATTAGTTTATACTCTGTTCTCGTCGATATTAAAAACTGATTTGATCCAGTTTATCTAAATACCAGGCCACATTGCTATTTGTGGGAATGAGCTTGCATACACTGCAGCTAAATCTGTCTTCTCTGGCACTATCACTGCTGTGCCTTTTTCTATACATGGACTATGGTCCTGTATTCAAGGCTCAGCTCCATGGTTTATAATTGGTTTGCCTATCGCACGGTTTCCAGAACACTGTTTCTCAGGACTTCCCGACATGTATTACTCACCAGGCTACTACAGGAGCTTGATAACCCTTATATCCCCTCAGTTTCCAGTCACTGGGGTGATGGACATAGGTTGTTTTTTTTATCCAGGGTGTTTGAATGTGTTCCTCCAGTCTTGGAGAAGAGGGTGAAGTTGGGGCCCTCCTTTTTGGGTCTCTGGATGTTTTTCCCAGATGTTAGTAGGAGTGACACCTTCTTGCTTTTGAACCCACTTGTAATTTTAGCTGAAGTTTGACATGATGTTATCCAGTTGAGGATTGTGTGGCTCTTCTTTTTGATCAGTGTTGGTTTTGTACAATGTTCACAAAAGGAGGTCAGCTATCTCCTTAGAATTCCAAATGCAAAATGGTTTCATCCTAGGTCATTGGATGAGTGCAGGTTCTACGTCTTCTCCATAATTGTGGGTCAAGTGAAATACTCCTTCTCCATATGGTTGAGGAGTAAGGATGAGTGTTCATAAATCCAGACTGGATGAGTTCTGTTTTTTTAGTTGAGTATCATGTACACAATCCTGTCATTCTATGCCTAGGGTGTTGCCTTTTGGACTTTTTCAAGTGGAGGAGAAAGTTTGTCTATTTAGGTACTGTTTACATTTTCACCATGATGATTCCAGTGTGGTGAAGTGCATCATACTCTAGCTACAGGTTGGGATACAATCAAAACTGGTGTGTGTGTGTGCGTGCGTACACCACTAACGTGGTACATAGGTGCCACAACTCGTTTAGTTCCAACCCCAAGTTGTGGAATTTCAGCAGTCTGGTCAGGTCTGATCTCTACTGACACTTACTTGTGTTCTATTCCACCTATGATGTCAGAGCAAAGTTACAGGTGTGAAGAACATATTTGTTCTGGATGTAGTGCAGTTCTCCCACTCTTACCACAATTTTTATTATGGTACACTCTTGTTCTGTACAGATGTTTTCTGTATGGATAATGCCTACACCAGCCTTAATGTAGGATTTTAGCCAAACTTTCAGTGGATGCTTAGTATGTTTTGGAAGCTAACATTTTCCTATGCTGAAAATATATTTTTAATAACACTTTCCTCTGCTGACACTGTTTCATCCTACCTCCCCACTAAAAGCCATTTTATGTCTTGAATAAGGTGTTCATATATTGTACCTAAGTAGAAAAAGTTTGAAAATTAGAATTCACCTAAAGCATTTGAGTGGGATATAAAAGGCTAGAGCAAATTTTTTTTTAATATTAAGCTAAGATGGGCAAACAGTGGAAATGCTGGAGACTGAGAAATATGGATATTATCAGAGGAGGTATTATTAGAGATACATTTTCAGGTTAGGAAAATGTCATCTTTCAAACTACTTACTCATTAATTTTATTCACTAAGTAAAGAATGTTCCATATAACATATATCAGTAAATGTCAATATGCAGGTGTATCTATTCCTTTTAGATTTCCACATTTCTTGATCAGTCAGCACCAAACTTAGCACAGTGGTAAAGGATGACTTGAGGAAGGTTATGGGAGAGGGTTAGTCCCATTTTTCTAAATTTCGAAAAACTATCAATGTTGAGTATCCTTCCCCATTCGAATGACTATGTCACCGCTGACATAATTTTTATAAATGGTGTCTTTCTTTTCAGTATTGGTACCTTTGTATATTTTTATTGCATTTTTAATGTTATTATGTTTAAGAAAGAAAAATAAGGCACAATTTTCAATCTTTTGGTAGATACCAGTTTTTGTTTCATTCATTTAATGAACAGGTACAGTGGCTATGTACGTGTGCACACCTGAAAGACATAAAGTGGTTGAATTTCAAAAGATTATGCACATTTCAAAGTAATTCAACCAAATTATATTAAAAGTATTAAAGTGGTAATGCAATAATATTAATGTAACTTTTCCCTTTTCTTACAGTGTGATGCTTCAGAGACAAAGGTTACCTGGGGTATATGTTGTTCCATCAGCTGGTTCACCACTGAGTAAGTTAATCTTTGTATTTTAAACATCACTTTTACTTTAATACAAATGTAGTGTATAATTTTTAACATAAAAAATTGTGGTGTGGGAGCAGATTTGTTTGAGTTTATTGTGATAAAATTATCACTATTTATTTCAGAAGTTACTACACAAATGAAATACTAGTTCAAAGCTGTTACAGAAATAGAAAAGCTTTATAAATTATGGCATTGTTTTACCCATGGTTAGTTTTGTAAGAATCGGTGAGTATTTGTAGCATAGCTACAGTTAAACAATGTTAGTTTGCATACTTAGTTGTTCACAAAAAGAAAACTAATAATGAAAGTATCTTTAGGGCTTATCTTACATTTTAATTATAAAATTGTACATGTATTTATTACCATGAAAATGAAAAGAATTCTGCATTATTGTATTCAAAACAAAGAACATTTAATTTCTTACATTATCATAAAATTTAAGGACAGCAAGGGACCTGTCAGCCCTTTCAGGCTATCTCATCCATTAGAGTAATTGTAGGTGAAACTACAAGTTTTTAAAATACTTGCTCAGTCTTTTCTTAAACTCCATTAAATTTACTACACGTATTACATCTGAAAACTATCCATTCCAAAGGCTAGTTGCTGTATCAGAAAAATGAAACTGCTTTTGGTACAGATATTCCTTCCCAGTGGAAGTGAGGGAAAATATCAGTCTGGGCAAGATTTCAGAGTACTGTTCCTGAGGACTTGTGTGCTAAATTTAAACACAAATCCTAATGAAATAACTTTATTACAAATCTGGTATAAGATATTTGCAGTTAAACAGTCATACTTGTTCAGCCAAGCATCCAGTTGTTGTTGTGATGAGATGGATCACATCTTCCTACCCTTTAATGAACTAGACTTCTCTGTCAGAGCTTTGGAGTTAATTGAATGGAGAGGATGGCTAGGTTATTGAGCATTAATTGGCTTACTGTGGATCTCAAGTTGGTTTTAATTTCAGTTTGGAAAAGTTCTTATATGTTGTATTGCTCACACACTTAGTGAAAAGGAATGTCCTCAATATGATGAGAAAGTTAGGGAAAGATTCTTCGAATCTCCACTTAACATATTTAAATATTCCACGTGCCTTTTGTCTACTGTTTTGTTTCTAGTGGCTTCATCATAGATTTTTATGTGTCAACAAAGATGATGAAAGTCCTTCTGTAATCCAATCTTGATATCACAGCATATCTTTATGAGATGATAAAGGGAGGGAGCATATCTATATATGTAGTTTACAGTCTGCTTGTCCTAACCAACAGTGTGAGGTATAAGGAATATGGCTTTTTAATTCCAATTTAGAGTAGTGAAATCTTGGCTACTTTCTTTGGGTCTGGCTCGTAGTGTTCATAAATTAGGTAACATTTCCACTCATATATGAAGAACATGTCTGTTCTGAATGTAGTGCACTAGGGTGTGAATTATCCATTGACTCAGTTATGATCTATGCAGATAATGCTTTCATCAGTACCTTCACTTTATCAATGTGGGATTTTAACTATAAGTGTAAGAGGGGGTGAGTATTTTTTGAAATTAACATTTTGTTAAATTAGGAATGTATTTCCACTAATACTTACCCCCTCTTATACACTCCTCCCTCTCTTCCTTTCCATTGAAAGCCAGTGTTAGAGACTGGGATGGTATCAGCCATAAAAATGTGATAACATTTTCAGAATAAGGTGTTTGTAACAGCTCCATGGTTGGAGACATGGGTGGAGAGTGTCATGATACAAATATTGGCAAAAGCAATTGGGTGGAGCAAATGAGAAAAATCAGACCAATTCTTAGATGGACGAAGGAAGAAATCCTGGCAGTTGAGTAATAGTTGTAAATGTAAGTGGAGGGTAAGTACTATTGGAAATACTTTTTTGATTTAAGAATATTTTAAGTTTTAAATTATAAATGTGTTTTCTCATTTTAACTCTGTTGAATAATTCATCTTAAAATATCTTCTTTGTATCATATACATAATTTCACATCTGTTTTCAATTATAGTTCAATTTAAATTTTTCATTTTCCTTTCCTGTTCCTTACTGTTGATTATATACATCACATGTCAACAGGAACCAGCAGGCAATAGAATGGTATTAACAGCAGAGATACCTTTATTTTTGACAAAAATAATTTAATACACTATTTTGTACTGTAAGACATGTAGAGTAAGGGCAAAGTTGGGTTATTTTGTAGCAGTTATTAAACGTTTCAAATGTTAATTTTAAAACAGAATACATAATTAACTAAAATATAAAAATGTACATACAACTTAAGTGTCTCTTTATAACATTTATGTAAGAAACAAATGAAGTGCTACTGTGAACAAAGTAGCCAATACTAGTATAAACAGTTACATTTACTTGAGGACAACAGTTTGGTGCTAATTTCAAATAACTGTTGTTGAATTATAGTTTGAGATTAATTGTTTCTAACAGTTGCAAACATGTATATGTTAAAAGTATGTTTAACTTCTAAAGGTTAACTGTGTAAGTTTAGTCTGTTTCATCTTTGAAACATACTTTTCAAAAGAGCACATCAACTAAACAGGTTAACTGTGGAAAATGGGGCTTCACCTGTGAGAGGTTGACAAAATTTAGTCTGTATTTTATCTTTGAAACATACTTTTCAAAAGAGTACATAAACTAAATTACTGTCTCGACTTGTAGACACTTGACCATTTATTTATGCTTCAAACTCTACTTTGCCAAATTTAGCATTGCTTATAGTTTGTCACATAATACAAAAGTAAGAGATTTCATTATTGCTTTCAATATTTCTTTTGAAATAAAGAAACAAAACTAAAATTATGTAAAACATTAAACACTAACACACTTGATAATAATTTCTTTACAATATAATTGCAAAGTTGCTTAAATTTTGAATGTAACCTTATGATATGTAGATTGGAGTTTAAAAAGTGTCATTATGAAAAGATTAAACACTATCCAGATTCCTTTTATCTCTCTCCCTCTCTTTTATTCTCCAAGAGAAAGCAAGTACAGAACTTTGTTATTCTGTGGTACTGTACCTACCTCGACATTCTTAATATGGGTAGAAATACCAAAGAATTTAATGTAAACAGCAAACTTTATTAATGTACCAGTAGTAACTCTATTAATACCATTAATACAAATATTTAAAAACAGAGGCCGAAGTGCTGGGCACTGAGGCTTTCCACTAGTAACAAGGATCCAGTTTGATGGAACTTTAGTACTAACCATATGCTTTCTTCCATTTAATTAATTATTTTTCCCAATCCATACTGATGAGATTTTCTAAGTTTATCTTATTTCATAGCACATTATCAAAAGGGTTTTCCAAAACTGTCGTAAACAAGTCCAAATAACAAGTAATGTTTACAAAAAAGAAAAAGATGACAGATTAGTGAAGCAAATAGAAATTCCCAACTTTTAGTAATGTGTGCACTGTTGCAACAAGGAAAATATATGAGGATAATGTTATTTAAAATAATTTATTCACCACTAATTGATTCATTGCTATTGTGATATAATGCAGTTTTGCAACTTAATTATTTATATATGTTTATATGAAATTTAGTAGTAGAGTTACATTTATAAAAATAATTTATATGATCCAAGTGAATTAACATGCAAAGTCCATCCAATTTTTAAGATTTAAATTGAAAAACGGTCAGCAAAGTATACTGATGTTTTTTAAACTATTTTGATACACCAATTGCTTCCACAAATTCCAAATAAACTTTATCATAAACCTAATTTTGTTGGTGAACAATGAAATATCAGATGTAACTGCATGTGTGTGTAATCTTATAGAAGAAAGTACATTTGTTTTTATTCATGACATTTACTTTTTTTGTAACGTTTTCAAATACATTTGGGAACGCAAACTTGTCCACATAAGAAAAAGCCTCGAATTAAGACAAATAATAAAATTTCTCTGATCATCTTTTCAGGTGAAATTAAGAGCATGGTCATTTCTACACAAAACCAGAAAAAAGTTGTTTCCTTTGTTTGGTTTGGAATTTCGTACAAAGCTACTCGAGGGTTATCTGTGCTAGCCGTCCCTAATTTAGCAGTGTAAGACTAGAGGGAAGGCAGCTAGTCATCACCACCCACCGCCAACTCTTGGACTACTCTTTTACCAACGAATAGTGGGATTGACCGTCACATTATACGCCCCCACGGCTGGGAGGACGAGCATGTTTAGCGCGACGCGGGCGCGAACCCGCGACCCTCGGATTAGGAGCGCACGCCTTAACGCGCTCGGCCATGCCAGGCCAGTTGTTTCCATAAAACTAAAATGTAGAGATTATACAATTAATCTGAGAATTACCATGGGGTCATCAAACCATTAGTTGCAAAAAGTTGGGTACACTATAAGCCAAACATCTGAGTAAACTGAGGGTTCAGTGCATTATAAACAAAAATTTAGAGTATAAAGAGGGTTGAGTACACTTTACTAAGATAATTCTGAATAATTACTTCAAGAAATGTTGAAATAACCATAGCAGATATAAATAGCAGTGGAAAGGCATGTAAGTGAAGGACATTTATAACTTGTTTGGTGTCATAGGAACAATAATGCTACCAAAAAATGGTCACATTTAGAAAGGTTATTTAACACCCCTTTTCTACACAAAATTTTGACATTGGAAAACAAAGCAATACATGTACAGATCACTTGGAACGTCAAAACCATTCAAAAGGGACCTGAAAGAAATCATGGTAAAGAATGTGCAGCATCTTGCAACAGATGAGAAAACATCAACATGGATGTCAGTTAGTAACAAAATGCATCTTCATCATCATATGACATAATAAATATGCTCATCTCAAA
This sequence comes from Carcinoscorpius rotundicauda, assembly GCA_011833715.1. Taxonomy (NCBI): domain Eukaryota; kingdom Metazoa; phylum Arthropoda; class Merostomata; order Xiphosura; family Limulidae; genus Carcinoscorpius; species Carcinoscorpius rotundicauda. The sequence goes on from CM022393.1 coordinate 130,556,736, forward strand.
CATGCCAGAAGTCACATTTGAAACGGTATCACTATTTTATTTTATTACAAACAAACTCAATGGTAATATCAATGACACTTAATACTAATAATTAACACCATAAAACACTTGATATTAATAGATAATTAGACATAACACGACACAACAGTAATTAATAATGACTAAATTAGACTCATTAAATCAAAAATTTGTTGTAAAACGACGTCATGGATCGACTGAAAATGAAGAATCAAGTTTGCCAAATCTGAATAATGAATATACTCGTAAAGTTCAGAGTTCCTTGCCAAAATTGATGTGTAATCCGAGGTTCGCGTATTCGAATTCCCGTCATACCATACATGCTCGCTCTTCAGCCATGGGGAATTTATTATGTGATGGTCAATCCCACTATCCATTGGTAAAAGAGTTGCCCAAGAGATGGCAGTGGGTGGTGATGACTAGCTGCCTTCCCTCTAGTCTAACACTGCTAAATTAGGAACGGCGAGCGAAGATAGCCCTCAAGTAGTTTTCTCGAATTCAAAACAAATTATATTTATTTAATTTTGGTTTTAGTTGCTGTATAAGTAAAGCTTCTTTGATTTTGCGTTTTTTGCTTTTGGTTCCCTTCTTAATTACTGGTTGTTTTCTGTGGTTATGTTGTTTTAATTTCATTTGCAGTGTTCAAAACGTATGAAGATGTTTTCTGTTTTGTTTTTTTGTAGGTTCATTGAATCTAGTTTCCATTTTCTTCGTTGTTTCTGTAGTTTTGAAGTCGCAGTTATTGCATTATATTTTATAAATTATGCTGGTGTTGTGTTTTTTACATAGTATGGACTTCAGTTTTGAACATGGTTATTGAATAGATTTGTGTTTCCTGGAATGTTGTGTTTTGTTATGTCTTTTTCCAAATGTTGGTTATTTTTTTGCTAATGTCGGGAACATATTGTATGCAGCAGTATATGATTTTGTAGTTTGTTGTATTTGGGATTTATTGTTTGTTTGTTTGTTCTTGGTCTATGTTTGTGCCTATTCTCAGATAGGAGACACAACAACATGTAAGGATGTTTTAGAGTACGAACAAGTTTGTACAACTGTAGAGCTGAATAGCCAGACACCATAGAATGTAAGGATGTAGTTTTGTAAGGACACTTTTTGATAACTGTGCAGCTGTCTAACGAGATACAACAGTATATAAGAAAGATGTCGTGTAACAACAAGTTTGGATAGCTGTACAGCTGAGTGAATAGACACAACAACTGTACCCCGGAGTTACCAGACATAACAATATGTAAGGATTTTTAAGAGTACCAGAAAGTTTGAATATCTGTAGACCTGAGTTACATGTAAAGATGTTGCAGAGTGATAACACATTTCTATAACTAAAGAGCAGAGTGACCAAACATAGTAAAATGTAAGGATGTAGATTTATTAGAAAAAGTTTAGATAACTGTGCAACTGACTGACTAGATACAACAATGTAGAAGGAAGTTTTAGTGTAAGAACTAGTTTGGATAACTGTACAGCTTAGTGTGTTGACAAAATGGGAAGCAAGGATGTTGTATTGTAAGAACAAGTATTGATAACTTTAGAGTTGAGTGACTAGACACAACAACATGTAAGGATGTTGTTCAGTTAGAACAAGTTTAGATAACTGTAAAGCTGAGTGATTAAACACAATATGTTGGATTTGACAAGAGCAACTTTTATATCTTGTAGAATTAGACACAACAGTAAGATTCAATGTTATAGAGTAACAACAAGTTTGGATAATTGTACAGCTTATTGATCAGAAACAACAATGTAATAATCTTATAGTGGACGAACAGGTTTCGATAGGTGTACAGCTATTGTACAGGTGACTGACTAGACACAACAGTATGTAAGTATGTTGTAGTGTAAGAAATTTGGATAACTGTACATCTAAGTGACCAGACTCAACATAATGTAGGTGTTTTGAAGCGTACCTACAAGGTTGGATAACTGTAGTTCTGAGTGAGTAGAGAGAACAACATGTAATGATATTGTAGAGTAATAACAACTTTGTATAACTGTAGTTTTGAGTTATTTGATACAATAGCATGTAAGGAAGTTGATAACAACATCTTTGGCTAAATGTAGAGCTTAGTGAATACATACAACAGTAAATAAGAATATTGTTGTATAAGAACAAGTTTGAATAACAATAGAGATGAGTTACTACACACAACAATATGTTAGGATGTTGTAAAGCTACAACAAATTTGAATAACTGTAGGGTTGAATGGCTAGAAACAACATTATCTAAGGATTTCAAAGAGTAACAACAAGTTTGGGTAGCTCTGGATCTCAGAGACTAGACATAACATGTAATATTGTTGTAGTGTATGAACATGCTTGGTGAACTGTACAGCTGAGCAAATAGACACAACATATAAATGTTGTAGAGTAAAAACAAGTTTTGATACCTTTACAGCAGAGTGATTAGGCCAAGTGGTATCTCACAATTTGTAAAAAAAAACAAAAACAAGAAATGTGGATGCCTGTACAGTTGAGTGAGTCAATACAACAGTGTGTAACGCTGTTGTGGTGTAAGAACAAGTTAGGTTCGTTGTTTTGCTAAGTGAATAGACACAAAACACGAAAGGATATTGTAGAGTAAGAACAAGATTTTATAACTGTAGTGTAAAGTCACCAGACACAATAAAATGTGATGATCTTGTCTTGTAAGACCAAATTATTATAAATGTACACCTGAGTGACTAGATACAACAGTTTGTAATGAAGGTATATTGTAATTACAAGTTTGTTTAACTGTGCTACTGAGTGACTGAACACAACAACACTTAAGGATGTTGTAGAGTAAGAACAAGTTTGTATTATGGCAGACATAAGTTACTAGACACAAGAATGTTGTAGATTAAGAAAAAGTTTGGGTAACTATAGACCTGAGTTACGAGACATTGCAATATGTAAGGATTTTTAAGAGTACGAGGAAGTTTGGATAATAGCAGATTTAAGTGACAAGACATAATAACATAACAATATGTATGGATGTTGAAGTTTGAATAACTCTAGTTTTGAGTCATTATACACAACATTATGTAAGGATATTGTCATGTAAGCACAACTTTTGAATGACTGTAAAGCTGAGAGACTGGAGTCAACATTATGTAAGGTTTTTTGAAAGTACCAACAAATTTGGATAACTGTAGAGGTGAGTGTCTATAAGCAACAGTATAAAAAGATGTTGCAGAGTAAGAACGAGTTTGTATAAGTGTATTACTAACTGACAAGAAATAACAGTATTTAAGGATGTTGTAAAGTAATAACAAGTTTGAACAAATGGAGAGTTGAATGACTAGAAACAATATTATGTGATGATTTTAAAGAATAACAAGAAGTTTGGACAACTCCAGATCTGAGTCACTAGTTGTGGATTGAACAAAACTTTTGGGCTATTTGTAGCTTAGAACAGATAGAATTAGAATAAAAAGAAGTCAGGATAACTGTCCAGCTGAATAAAAAGACACAAAAGTATGTAAAGATATTGTAGTGTGAGGACACATCTGAACAGAATAGAATGTAGTTTTGTAAGAACAAATTTGGATAACTGCGCAACTGACTGATTAGATACAACAGTATGGAAGTTTTAGTTTAACAACAAGTTTAGATAACTGTACAGCTGTATGACTGGACACAACAAACATTTAAGGATATTGTAGAGTAAGAACACATTTGGGTAATGGTGGTGAGGAGTGACCAGTTAGATATAATATAATGATGTTGTCTTGTCAGAAAAAAATGTGATAAATGTACACCTGACTGACTAGATACAACAGTTTGTGTAGAAGTTATATTGCAACTATAAGTTTGTTTAACTGTACTACTGAGTGACCAGATACAACAGTTTGTAAGGAAGTTATATTGTAACTATAAGTTTGTTTAACTGTACTACTGAGTGACTAGATACAACAGTTTGTAAGGAAGTTATATTGTAACTATAAGTTTGTTTAACTGTACTACTGAGTGACTAGATACAACAGTTTGTAAGGAAGTTATATTGTAACTATAAGTTTGTTTAACTGTACTACTGAGTGACTAGATACAACAGTTTGTAAGGAAGTTATATTGTAACTTATAGTTTGTTTAACTGTACTACTGAGTGACCAGATACAACAGTTTGTAAGGAAGTTATATTGTAACTATAAGTTTGTTTAACTGTACTACTGAGTGACTAGATACAACAGTTTGTAAGGAAGTTATATTGTAACTATAAGTTTGTTTAACTGTACTACTGAGTGACTAGATACAACAGTTTGTAAGGAAGTTATATTGTAACTACAAGTTTGTTTAACTGTACTACTGAGTGACTAGATACAACAGTTTGTGAGAAGTTATATTGTAACTATAAGTTTGTTTAACTGTACTACTGAGTGACTAGATACAACAGTTTGTGTAAGAAGTTATATTGTAACTATAAGTTTGTTTAACTGTACTACTGAGTGACTAGATACAACAGTTTGTAAGGAAGTTATATTGTAACTATAAGTTTGTTTAACTGTACTACTGAGTGACTAGATACAACAGTTTGTAAGGAAGTATATTGTAACTATAAGTTTGTTTAACTGTACTACTGAGTGACTAGATACAACAGTTTGTAGGAAGTTATATTGTAACTATAAGTTTGTTTAACTGTACTACTGAGTGACTAGATACAACAGTTTGTAAGGAAGTTATATTGTAACTATAAGTTTGTTTAACTGTACTACTGAGTGACTAGATACAACAGTTTGTAAGGAAGTTATATTGTAACTATAAGTTTGTTTAACTGTACTACTGAGTGACTAGATACAACAGTTTGTAAGTAGAATTATATTGTAACTATAAGTTTGTTTAACTGTACTACTGAGTGACTAGATACAACAGTTTGTAAGAAGTTATATTGTAACTAAATTTGTTTAACTGTACTACTGAGTGACTAGATACAACAGTTTGTAAGGAAGTTATATTGTAACTATAAGTTTGTTTAACTGTACTACTGAGTGACTAGATACAACAGTTTGTAAGGAAGTTATATTGTAACTATAAGTTTGTTTAACTGTACTACTGAGTGACTAGATACAACAGTTTGTAAGAAAGTTATATTGTAACTTTTAGTTTGTTTAACTGTACTACTGAGTGACTAGATACAACAGTTTGTAAGGAAGTTATATTGTAACTACAAGTTTGTTTAACTGTACTACTGAGTGACTAGATACAACAGTTTGTAAGGAAGTTATATTGTAACTATAAGTTTGTTTAACTGTACTACTGAGTGACTAGATACAACAGTTTGTAAGGAAGTTATATTGTAACTATAAGTTTGTTTAACTGCACTACTAGGTGACTAGATACAACAGTTTGTGTAGAAGTTATATTGTAACTATAAGTTTGTTTAACTTACTACTGAATGACTAGATACAACAGTTTGTAAGGAAGTTATATTGTAACTATAAGTTTGTTTAACTGTACTACTGAGTGACTAGATACAACAGTTTGTAAGGAAGTTATATTGTAACTATAAGTTTGTTTAACTGTACTACTGAGTGACTAGATACAACAGTTTGTAAGGAAGTAAGCTATATTGTAACTACAAGTTTGTTTAACTGTACTACTGAGTGACTAGATACAACAGTTTGTAAGGAAGTTATATTGTAACTATAAGTTTGTTTAACTGTGCTACTAAGTGACTAGATACAACAGTTTGTAAGGAAGTTATATTGTAACTACAAGTTTGTTTAACTGTACTACTGAGTGACTAGACACAACAATATTTAATAATATTGAAGAGTAAGAACAAATTTGTACAACAATAGGCCTGAGATACTTAATATAATAACATGCAAGGATGTTGTAGAGTAAGGACACGTTTAGATTTTTGTAGATCTCTGTGACGAGACACAAAAAACGAAAGGATGTCGAAGAGTAAGAATAAGTTTTTTTAACTGTATTGTTCAGGGGTCACCAAACTTTTTTCACAGGGGCCATATTACTTGAGGAATTAGAAGCGCGCGCCACATGATCATTATGTTCAACACTCATATGTTAGAACGAAAGCTCTCTGTAAAAGACTTAACACTAAGTTTAGGATCCCACATTAGCAATGTGTGAGTAGCATGCAATACAAACATATAATGAAAAACAAACAGAAATACAACCAACATTTTTATTTACCGAAGGGTTATCATAGAAGGTGACATTAGCAAAAGTAATTGTCACATCGCACATAGCGAGTAAATATCTGAATTTCACTAAGCCGCAAAAAAGTTAGTGAGATTTATGAAATTGGCGTTTGGCTTGCAAAATATCTTCATTGTTCGGTTTTTAATTGCTGCATCCAATCATTAGAATTGCTTTCAAATGTTCATCTGTCAACCTTGATCGATGTACTGACTTCACATACTTCATTTTTTAAAATGCTTGTTCACAGACATAAGTTGTTCCGAACACTGATGCCATACCAGATGCGAACTGCTTCAGGTTTGGAAAATCATCTTCAGGAATGCAGCTGTAAAATTGAATAAGTTGTCTCTCTCTGTGATTTGTTTTCAACAGCCATTTTCTTACAAATTCATGACTTCCAGCTGAAGTTCCACTGGCACGTCATCAATCACACAATGAAAAGGATTCTGAAAAAGAAGTAGATCAGCTCTATATTTCTATATAATAAATATATATATTTATCTTCTCAGCTTATAAAAACGAGACTAGACTTTACCACAGCTGAGCCACCTCACTTCCGTGTGATAAGGTAAGTCACAGAAATCCGAATCAATTTCTTCAAGAAACACCTTGAACTGGCGATGATTAATTGCATGACCCCGAATGAAGTTCACTGCAGAAATGACTGAAACCAGACATTTCTTTACTCCAGCCATGTTTTTCCCTCCATCAACTGTTCACCTCTAAGCTGATTCCACTGAAGGTTATAGTCTTATAAAGTTTTATGCACTTCCATGAAAATGTCCTCTCTAGTTGTTCTTTCGTGCATGCTGCAAACTGATGTCAACTCTTCCGTGACCTGAAAGTCCAAATTAACTCCACGAATGAACACGAGAAATTGTGACGTACTTGAGAGATTAGTAGACCCATCCAGTGCCAAAGAATACCATCGGAAGTTTTTAGCTTTTTGGCGTATCTGTAATGCAATGCTTTCTCCAAGTTCTTCTGCTCTCCGTACAACTGAAGTTGCTGAAAGGCTGATACTTTCAAAGAAATTGGCTTTTTCAGGACACAGCTCATTTGCTGCTTCCATCATACACTATTTGATGAAGTTGCAGTCAGTAAAAGGTTTTCCTCGCTCTGCTTTCCTGTGCAATATTTTGTAACTTGTACGAGTGACAGATTCATTTTCAGTAAACTTTCTCGTGAGGAGATTCTTTCGAGATTCAAAAACACGTTTTATGGATTCAAATGTCTCAGAATGGATATTTCCTATACATTTCAACTATGTTGATAGATGTTTTGTTTCATAGTGACGCCGAAGATTGTACTCTCTTAAAACGGCAACACTTTCGGTGCATATCACACAAGTAGCTTTCTGACATTTTGTTTCCACAAAATACTTTCCTTCTCATTCTTCGTTGAAAGCACGACACTGAGAGTCCACTCTTCTTCTTTTAAAAGCCATAACAATGGGTGAAAAAAATACCGGATCTGAAAATGAAAAACACAGAGCGCTGTGAGAAAAATATTGTACTGCTCCAAGAACGCACAAACAAAATATATTAAAACGTACGTTTGCCACGAAACTTACCTGAGAATTTTTTTTAATTTTATTTTTTAATTTAATTTTATTTATTTTTTAAATGGTTTTTACTAGTAGTAGTTGCATTTTCTCCATGGAGAAAAGCAAAAAGAAGAAAAAGGAGAAAAAAAATATATATTTGAAAAATACAAAAAAAATCAAAATGTAATTTAAAAAGTACAGAATATGTATTAAAAAAAGGAAGAAATAACTAATGGACTGTGCCCTGAAATGGGCCCGAGTATGGGGTTATACTTTACTTTGGCCCAAAGCTTTTATAAAACTAATCCCTGAAAGACTTACGCCATCTACGTTCGGGAGGGAGGAAGAGGTCTAATGAATCTGACCCTCCTGGGTATTTAACATCAATACCCAAATACAGGCTCAGTGAGACTTACCTACGAACGAGTTACGAAAAACGCATAACACGAATACTGAGAGAAATGGTTTTGCTGAAGCGGTAATTCTAGGCCGCGGAATTTACAAGACGAGTCGAAAGGACGAGGGTTAAGTCTGTACTCGTTTTCGAAATCCTAATACTTTTATAGATACGTGCCTCGATATGAATAAACGAGTAGCAAGGACGAAAGAAGAATTTTTCTATTAGTTAACAAAATGCGCGTGACAGCCTTGTTTCTTTTTATAATAACGTCTTGTGTTTGCTAACTTAAAGCGACCGTCGGTGACAGATCAAAATAACCAAAATGATACCATTCAGTTCCACTACAATTTATTAATCTTAGTTATTGAGATATATTAAGATTTAAAAAAAAAATATGAAACTTCAAGTTGGCCAAAAATGCAACCTTTAAATCTTGAATTGAAGGAATGTGAAAACCTTTTCAAAGATTAAAATGGCAGGTAAAACCACTCTGGGGATATTTTAAATCGTTTATCGGTTATTCACATCATATATTCAAGTAATTGTATATGAGGAACCTTTTCCAAAAATGGAAAGAGGTGAACTATGTTTGATTCAGTATATAAGCTATATCTCAGTAAAATCAAAAGATATGAGGTTCTTATTTAATATTATAACTTGATAATGTTTGTAATTTGAGTTCGTAAATTTGTACAAAACTGTAGATTTGGTATGTTGATATCACAAACGTCAAATTTTAAACAATGCTACATTTAACATACCATGTGACTCACTGATATCTGTATTTGGATGTGTTCTTTTAATATTTACTTTTAAATTAAGAAATTAACTCATATATTATATTAAAGTTTGAATTATAACCTTCAGTTTGATTTCAAACTTACTGGTGTAAATTCATAAAATAGTACACTAAAATTTTTAATGCAAGGTAACAAACTTAATGATATGGTCTTTGATCTGTCATGAAAGGGTTAAATGACTTATCTGCCACATCTAAAACCATCTATATCAAATGCATAATCCAAGTTATAATAATTATTGCACTTAATATAGTTAAAAATTTACCAAATGTTTGTCCTATTTAAAATGTGACCCTCAACATAATACAGCTAGAATAATTAGTTTGTCATTGGCAAACTTGACTGATTTATTAGTTCATTCAGTATCATACCACTGATCCCCTGAGTTTCTCCACTAAAAACAAGGGTCTCTTAGATTGGTTAGACTTGTAGCAAATGTTTGCTCTTTTTTCTTTTTTTCTTCCAGCCTCTCTATAAATCCCACTCTCCAGTCTTTACCTAACTCCTACTGGTGTGATTCACCTTGCTAATCTTTTTGTGGCACCTTATCAAAAGCTTAATGACAACCCAAGTTCATCAAGTCTACAATCTTTCCTTTGTAACAGATAAGTAAGATTCTCCATTGGTGAAAGCATATTTAATTTCTTTTATGACATAATTTTTCTCTCAATTACTTTGTAAATCTTCTTTTACCAGACCTAGATTTTTTTTCACTGTGCAAGTAAGATTAACTGGCATATAATTTCTTACTCTTAATATGCCCTTTAAAAATAAAGTAAACGCAAGCATCTCTCCAACCCTCAGGCAACACTCTCTTGATTTATCAAAGAAAAAGTTTTGAATAAATCTTTGTTCTAAGTGCCAAATATTTTATTTCTTCAGTTCTCAAGACTTCAGTTAAATTTTTCTGGTAACCATTTTTAAGCCTCAGGAATAATATTGTTACAACTACTTTGTCAGTCACTTTTTATTTTATCTAAACTAAAATATTTTAATGATTTTGTTTATTTTGTGTATTTGTTTTAAAATATATATCTACTAAAACTAAACTTGTGTAAAATATAAAATTTCAGGTTTTGTTTTGTGTTTAGTTCCATTGTATGGATTGTCTGTGAATGTGGTTGGCCAGACAGTTAGCCCACGAAATGACCCAAGTCATGCACCATTCTTTGTGGAATACTCTTTGGTGACAGAATAGTAAGTTTGTTTAATTAAATTACAGTTGCTTCTTTAAAACTATATTTAGACAGACCATGGTTTACAGTTCATTAAACTTCAGGATATCTTGATTTTTATTCAAAATTAATCTATCATTTCCTTTATTAACTTCATGAGTTGTTGTGGGTGTTGAGAATGTTGAAGAGTGCTTTATAAAAGAATTATTGAAAAAGCTTTATCCATAATCAGTTTTAATAATTGTACATGTACATTACTTCTCTGTTTATTGATGCTAAGGCTATAATAAATTCACTAAGTTATTTCTCACATGAATCATATATTGTTTTGTTTGAAAGACCTTAGTGGTGTATTATAACATGAACTTTGTCAGTGTGTTACTACATAATGATTTTATTGCTATCAGTAATTTTTATTATAAAACAAATCATAATTCCTGTCAGCATTTCTCTAGATGTGAAACTCCATGTTTTTATTAACTGTGATACATGGTAACTGCAGTAGCTTCCACAATGAAAATGTTTTGACCAACTTCATTCCTTTTTCAAATAAGGCTTGTCAATAAGCCAATAAAACAAGAGTGTGATTTTTAATATCACTACTAATTTTGCAGGTGTTGCAATAACCAGTATCCAATTCACTGAAGTAAGAATCAAAAGATGTATTCACTGAACTCAGAAGCCAACCAACTAGTTACTTTTACAAAGAAAATTGTTTCCAAATCATACTTAAGTCTGTTGATAAAAAAGCCATTTCTCAATCTCTAAGACTTTGATTTTTTGCCTATCTAAGCATTTAGAATGCTTGCTTCAGTCTTTTGTACTCCACTCAAGTACCTCAGGCAAAATCTCAATCTTTTTGTTTATATTTATAAATTACATAAAAATGAAAAAATCTTACTGATAAGTATAAATTGTCAAGTTACTGTTTCTATTGCAGAGCTCAAGCAAACCTCCCCTGTTCTGCCTCTCATATCTAGTGTTTGTCACTAGATGGGTCAGTCTCATTCAAACATGTCCATGATACAATCTGTTGTTATGTGAACTAAAGGTATCTCTTTGGAGGATTCTGAGGTGGCTTTTGCAAATCATTGAGGAGAATTTAGACTTGCTTTTCTGGCTGTTCCTTTCACTAAATTGACCTAAACAGAGAAACATTTTGATGAGCCACCTCCAGCCTCTTTTCTTCAGTTGATTTCTTGTATTTTTGTGAGGTTTTGGGGAGCATTGCAGTTCAGAGCTTTACCTTTTTGTTTTGTATCAGCATTTTATGTCTTCTGCAGAGTTGTTTGAAGTTTTTCTCATCACCTAAATTATATGGATCTGTGCATACATCACTATATGGAAAACTTGCTCCTTCTTATCAATTAGTAGAACAACACTCAGATTCTCCTTTCAAAAGCCACAAAATTGGGCTTCATTATCACACTGAAGGAATATATTTTGTCACCAACATAATGTCTTATTCATCTGTGTGTATTTTTCAATACTCTCTTAAGATGTGTTCAACCACCATACATAAGGCTTCAAGCCATGGAAAGAGCTGTCAGGCTTTTACTTCTCTTGATTATCTCTTTTTTTGTGGGGAGGATGTGGGCATCCATTGAGCCTATCTTTCCTTTGGGATGAATGCATATGATGTCCCTTTACTGATCACTGTGGAATCAATGGATCATGAATCCTGATCCTTTGGATGAGCTGTCTCCTTACATAGGAGCAACATTGTCATTTGTGAAATTTGTGATTGGATCAGAACAACACTTTTATTCCACCACCTCATCCCAAGATCCATCTGTTCAGACGTCTTTTTAGGTATGGTGTGCTTATCTTCAAGGTTAGGAGCTCCAGGGTACTTGGATGGAAGACAAGTCTATCCTTCACATCAGTGTTCTTAAACTTCATGCAGTACACTGGGCAATGGTTCAAAGCATGTTTTCCTTGAAGGGAAAAATTGATATGAAACATTCTGACAATTTCATGGTGGTATCTCAGATTTCTGTACTGTGCATATTCTTATCTTACGAGTTTTTGAGTATGTCATGTTCTAAAGGGGTTAAATTTAATTTCAGATCACTTGTCTTAATCCAACTGAATTTTCCAGCATAACTGATGCCACATCAGAAGGTTTTTAAGTGGATTTGCTCACATTTCGGATCTCCACTGATCAATGCCTTTGTGACTCATTGGAATCCTACACTGCAGTTGTTTTGATCTTCAATACCTTATTCTTAAGCATTGCAGTGGATGTGTTATTTAGCACTGGACAGATTCATATCTGTATGCCTTTTCTCCAAGTTTGGCTATTTATCCAGGCTCTAACTATGGTTTGTTCTATTCCCTGTTGAGTTCTCTTGGTTATACCATATTGGCCAATTCAAGCATAGTTTCTGCTTCTTCACTACATGTAGGAGTGTCCATTATTATTTCTTTAATATTTTTAGTCTCTGCTGAGACAACCTTGATCTGACATTCTCCATCCAGATATATGAAAACTCCATCTTCAAACTTAGAAATTGTGTTCCTGTTCCTTTGTATTTAATTTAATCCCTCTGTAGGCCAGCCATGGTCATTTATCAACAAAAGTGAAATATTTATTGTCAGTTATGTATTGAGAGGTATTTAAACCCTCTTCATTCCAAAGTATTTACCATATCCTGTTTTATGACATGGGTATTTGAGAAGAGTCTTGCTTTGTCTACAATGGCTTTATATAAGGCATCTTTATCCACTACTTTTAGGCATTCCAAATATTGGAAGGGTTTTGAATCCCCAGTTCTATAAGGTCTGCTTGAAACCTTTTGTATTCTTTGGCTAAATCAAACTTTTCAAGTTACCAAATTGGGATTTTACAGTTATTTTTCATGTTTCATACTCCTTTTGAGGCCTTAGTTCCTTGTTGTTTGCTTCACTGTTCCCTTAAATACTGTTTTTGGTCAGTATTGTTTGCAATTCATATGCATTGGACTATTTATCATTGCTCATTGGTCCTGCTTTACCCTGATAGGTCGTCTCTTCCCAAGACTCATGCAATCAGGAAAGGAGAAGCCTTCTTACCAATCCATTTGTCAGCCATTTCTCACCTTTATGACATCCCCAATCCTGATCTGTTGGTACGTCCTGTTAGAACCTTCAAGTGTTATGTGGCTTGTACTAATTCGTTGAGGTACTAAACTTGGGCAGAGTGATTACTTCTTTCCTTTCAATCTGATTGTCTCTATGACTGTAATCGTTCCTTTAAACTTGTGGAACTCAAACTGGCCCTTTGTTGGTTGGACCTGATGATATACACTGTTAAATGCTGTGCCATCCATTTCCTGCATCTCTTGCTATTCTTCTGATTGTTTTTAACTAGATCTAGCAGGAGAATGTTTTTCCTGATACCTGGCACCAGGCTATTTTCCTACCTTACTCTAAACCTGAGAAGGATCCTTAGAATCCTTCAAATTACCATCTAGTTGCTTTAACAAGCTGTCTATACAAAATCTTAGAGGATTGTTAATTCTCATCTTCTTTGTTCCCTCAAAGTAAACAGCCTCTTCTTGCCCACCCAGCGTGGGTTTTGATGACAATGCTCCACCGTGGATTACCTGATTTGCTTCAACCCTCAACCAGAAAAGCCTTTCTCAAACGACATCTTGTATCAATATTCTTTGAACTTGAGAAGATTTATGATACAACTTGGAGGCATGGTATTTTGCAAGACCTCCATTTATATGGGTTACGTGACCATTTGCCCACATTTATTTAAAAATTTTCAATCAGCAGAAGATTCCAAGTTTGTGTGGGTTCAGCACTTTCCTGTTCTTTTCTACAGGAACTTGGAGTCCCTCAAGGATGTGTTTTGAGTGTCACACTTTCCATTATAAAGATTAATGCCATCACAGAACAACTCCTTCTTTCTGTTGTAAACTGGCCCTGTGTCAAGAACTTTCACATCCCATGTCAGTCATTGAACATGTGATATACTGAGCAGCAATTACAGACTGCCTTCAATCATATATTGAAGTAGACCACAGCAAACAGTTTTACCTTTACTGTCTCTACAATTGTATGCTTGCACTTTTATCACCAACGAGGTATTCACCCTGATCCTAAACTTCGTATCAGTGAAGTTATGCTACCTGTGGTCCGTGAATCAAAGTTTTTGGAATTTATCTTTGCCTGTAAGCTGACTTTTATACCACACATCAAGCAACTATGGGTCGAATGTACAAGAGCAGTGAATAACCTCCTTGACATTTTTTCCACCATTTGGGAGGGGATTGATGTTCTATGCTAAAAATATATTGTTCTCTTATTCGAATGAAACTAGACTATGGATCACTGATCTATGGCTCTGCCAGGATCTTGGCCTTAAAAATACTGGACCTCGTTCATCATCAGGGACTTTGACTTTGTGTCGGGGCTTTCAGCACTTCCAAGTTCAGAACTTATACACAGTCTCATGAACATCATTTGCACATTTGCCATTTGCAACTGTCTACTGTGTGCTTTGAAACTTCATTCCTTACCAAAGCATCACACATGGTGTTGTTGATTTTTCCTTGATGAGCCATGCTTTTTCAAAACAAGCAATCTGCCATTGCTCCTTTTGGCCTTCTTATCCAAAAGCAGTTGAGTGATTTAGGTTTTTCCTTGGACAGCATTACTCTATCCACCAGTCAGCCCATCCCACCATGTCTTATTACCGTCCACAATTTGACCTATCTGTAAGTCATCTGAGAAATGCAGATACTCCCTATTGGAAATACTGTCTGTTATTTGCTGAACATCTTTCAAACCATCCTTCCATTCCTATTTATTCAAAGGGTTCAAAATCAGGTGACTCTGTGGGCTCTGCCATAGTTTGTTGTGGTTCAGTGGTTGTGCACAGAATCCCCTCTACAGCTTTCATGTTCACTGCTGAACTGTGTGCCATTTCTCTTGCCCTGGATCACATAGAAGATAAGCAATACTCAAATTGCACTGTTTATACTCACTTTCTTAGTTCTCTACTGGCCCTGGAATCATTTCACATTAGTTTATACTCTGTTCTCGCCGATATTAAAAACTGATTTGATCCAGTTTATCTAAATACCAGGCCACATTGCTATTTGTGGGAATGAGCTTGCATACACTGCAGCTAAATCTGTCTTCTCTGGCACTATCACTGCTGTGCCTTTTCTATACATGGACTATGGTTCTGTATTCAAGGCTCAGCTACATGGTTTATAATTGGTTTGCCTATTGCACTGTTTCCAGAACACTGTTTTTCAGGCCTTTCCGACATGTATTACTTACCAGACTACTAAAGGAGCTTGAGAACCCTTATAACCCCCAGTTTCCAGTCACTGGGGGGATAGACATAGGTTGTTTTTTTTCATCCAGAGTGTTTGAATGCGTTTCTCCAGTCTTGGAGAAGAGGGTGAAGTTGGGGCCCTCCTTTTTGGGTCTCTGGATGTTTTTCCCAGATGTCAGTAGGAGTGACACCTTCTAGCTTTTGAACCCACTTGTAATTTTAGCTGAAGTTTGACGTGATGTTATCCAGTTGAGGATTGTGTGGCTCTTCTTTTTGATCCGTGTTGGTTTTGTACAATGTTCACAAAAGGAGGTCAGCTATCTCCTCAAAATTCCAAATGCAGAATGGTTTCTTCCTAGGTCATTGGTTGAGTGCAGATTCTACGTCTTCTCCATAATTCTGGGTCAAGTGAAATAATCCTTCTCCATATGGTTGAGGAGTAAGGATGAGTGTTCATAATTCCAGACTGGATGAGTTCTGTTCCTTTGGTTGAGTATGGTGTACACAATCCCATCATTCTATGCCTATGGTGTTGCCTTTTGGACTTTTTCAAGTGGAGGAGAAAGTTTGTTTATTTAGGTACTGTTTACATTTTCACCATGATGATTCCAGTGTGGTGAAGTGCATCATACTCTAGCTACAGGTTGGGATACAATCAAAACTGTGTGTGTGTGCGTGCGTGCGTACACCACTAACGTGGTACATAGGTGCCACAACTCGTTTAGTTCCAACCCCAAGTTGTGGAATTTCAGCAGTCTGGTCAGGTCTGATCTCTACTGACACTTACTTGTGTTCTATTCCACCTATGATGTCAGAGCAAAGTTACAGGTGTGAAGAACATATTTGTTCTGGATGTAGTGCAGTTCTCCCACTCTTACCACAATTTTTATTATGGTACACTCTTGTTCTGTACAGATGTTTTCTGTATGGATAATGCCTACACCAGCCTTAATGTAGGATTTTAGCCAAACTTTCAGTGGATGCTTAGTATGTTTTGGAAGCTAACATTTTCCTATGCTGAAAATATATTTTTAATAACACTTTCCTCTGCTGACACTGTTTCATCCTACCTCCCCACTAAAAGCCATTTTATGTCTTGAATAAGGTGTTCATATATTGTACCTAAGTAGAAAAAGTTTGAAAATTAGAATTCACCTAAAGCATTTGAGTGGGATATAAAAGGCTAGAGCAAATTTTTTTTTAATATTAAGCTAAGATGGGCAAACAGTGGAAATGCTGGAGACTGAGAAATATGGATATTATCAGAGGAGGTATTATTAGAGATACATTTTCAGGTTAGGAAAATGTCATCTTTCAAACTACTTACTCATTAATTTTATTCACTAAGTAAAGAATGTTCCATATAACATATATCAGTAAATGTCAATATGCAGGTGTATCTATTCCTTTTAGATTTCCACATTTCTTGATCAGTCAGCACCAAACTTAGCACAGTGGTAAAGGATGACTTGAGGAAGGTTATGGGAGAGGGTTAGTCCCATTTTTCTAAATTTCGAAAAACTATCAATGTTGAGTATCCTTCCCCATTCGAATGACTATGTCACCGCTGACATAATTTTTATAAATGGTGTCTTTCTTTTCAGTATTGGTACCTTTGTATATTTTTATTGCATTTTTAATGTTATTATGTTTAAGAAAGAAAAATAAGGCACAATTTTCAATCTTTTGGTAGATACCAGTTTTTGTTTCATTCATTAATGAACAGGTACAGTGGCTATGTACGTGTGCACACCTGAAAGACATAAAGTGGTTGAATTTCAAAAGATTATGCACATTTCAAAGTAATTCAACCAAATTATATTAAAAGTATTAAAGTGGTAATGCAATAATATTAATGTAACTTTTCCCTTTTCTTACAGTGTGATGCTTCAGAGACAAAGGTTACCTGGGGTATATGTTGTTCCATCAGCTGGTTCACCACTGAGTAAGTTAATCTTTGTATTTTAAACATCACTTTTACTTTAATACAAATGTAGTGTATAATTTTTAACATAAAAAATTGTGGTGTGGGAGCAGATTTGTTTGAGTTTATTGTGATAAAATTATCACTATTTATTTCAGCAGTTACTACACAAATGAAATACTAGTTCAAAGCTGTTACAGAAATAGAAAAGCTTTATAAATTATGGCATTGTTTTACCCATGGTTAGTTTTGTAAGAATCGGTGAGTATTTGTAGCATAGCTACAGTTAAACAATGTTAGTTTGCATACTTAGTTGTTCACAAAAAGAAAACTAATAATGAAAGTATCTTTAGGGCTTATCTTACATTTTAATTATAAAATTGTACATGTATTTATTACCATGAAAATGAAAAGAATTCTGCATTATTGTATTCAAAACAAAGAACATTTAATTTCTTACATTATCATAAAATTTAAGGACAGCAAGGGACCTGTCAGCCCTTTCAGGCTATCTCATCCATTAGAGTAATTGTAGGTGAAACTACAAGTTTTTAAAATACTTGCTCAGTCTTTTCTTAAACTCCATTAAATTTACTACACGTATTACATCTGAAAACTATCCATTCCAAAGGCTAGTTGCTGTATCAGAAAAATGAAACTGCTTTTGGTACAGATATTCCTTCCCAGTGGAAGTGAGGGAAAATATCAGTCTGGGCAAGATTTCAGAGTACTGTTCCTGAGGACTTGTGTGCTAAATTTAAACACAAATCCTAATGAAATAACTTTATTACAAATCTGGTATAAGATATTTGCAGTTAAACAGTCATACTTGTTCAGCCAAGCATCCAGTTGTTGTTGTGATGAGATGGATCACATCTTCCTACCCTTTAATGAACTAGACTTCTCTGTCAGAGCTTTGGAGTTAATAAAGGCTATTGAAATACATCAGTGTTAAGTGACCAATAGTTGGTCCCAAAATAATGTACTAGGTTGCATAAAACTTAAAACACGAGGGAACCTGCAAGTAGTTGTTTCTTCAGAGTTGCATCTGTGTTGAAGACCAATACTGTCTAAAATATTTATGGTGTACTCTCAGGGGCACCATCTTACAAATAAAAAGATTTAAAAAAAACATACAAAATTGGAGTTTTAACTGATTACAATACATCTATACATTTCTTGCTGTTCTTGAAAACAAAAACTGTCTTAATCTGAAGTGTTAAGTATCAATATTTTAGTCATAATCTTTCATTATTTAGATTTGATTGGCCCTGAAACTCAGCTAAAAGATTGACTTGAACATACATCTTACATTTGTTCCTACACACCTGTATCTTTAGTCATGTACCAAAACTAACTTGAAACTGATCCTAAACTTGCCATACTATACAATAGCCTAGTTTGAAATTGTTTAGTACACATTTCAAATGTCATGTATCTAATGTCACAGTTTGTAAAACATAATTATCTTCATGAATACACTTTAAAATTTTGACACAGATCCAATCTATGCAACTAATAACAGCCAAATTATGATAGATTTGAATTCATATCAATGGAACTAAATGCTAGAATTACCATAATAAAATCCTTTTTTACAATTTTAGAAGCTTTAAATCAACATACAAGTGACTAATTCTGAATACACAACATGTTTCTAAATACAAAAGTACCCTGTTAAGACCAGGATGGTATGATAAGCATGACTTTATTTTAAAGTTTAGAGAAACCTCTAAATGTTATGAGCACTATAATTCTAAAGTTGATTCAGTTCAATAAGAAGAAAGAAAACGTGAAAACAAAAATAGTAAATGATAGTTAAGTCTGATTACATCAGATGTGATAAAAACAGTCACATGTCCAAAGCGGCATACATACTTGAATTTGTTTCAGGGTAAAAAGTATCAAGACAGCTATTAATCAGCTTCTAAGTATCTTGTACATTCTTTTTTAACAAATACATTAAAAATTGGGAAAAAATACATAGTTCAAGGGGGTTGGAAAATATTACTTTTATGTAATTGTGACAACTTTATACACTAAGTACCTACTTCATAAAGATCT
The DNA here is from genome assembly GCA_011833715.1 of Carcinoscorpius rotundicauda. NCBI lineage: Eukaryota > Metazoa > Arthropoda > Merostomata > Xiphosura > Limulidae > Carcinoscorpius > Carcinoscorpius rotundicauda. The sequence continues at coordinate 130,576,103 of CM022393.1, forward strand.
CCACAAACATACACACATACATTTGAGAAATGCTATTCATTTATAACTGCAAAACAGATGTGAAATGCAGGTAATTACTTGTCCCTATAAATGTCAGTACTGAAGAAAATAGATAGCAACAAGAATTTTCCTGATTTCACATTCAACACTGCATGATTCCCAGAAACTTTTTATTTCACTGGGTTTTCACAAAGATGTATCATTTGAGTTTATGTAGAGTAGAAAAGAAAGAGACAAAAATTTCCACCAATGGCTGCAAGAAAAGACAAATTAAGAAGCAGCTAAAACCAAATTCTTCAGCAACAGCCAGAATTTTATGTCTAATCTCTCCAGTTCTACCTTTCACGTAAAAGGCCAATTTAAATCCGACTGCATAACTTGTTTATTTGCTTTGCAAGACATAAACATTTCTGACTTGTATGCAATGACACCCTTAAACCCTCACATCCCTAACTCTTCAACTTTCCAAATCATAATGGTGACATGAGTGTACTAGTTTTATGATATGATCCCCACAAAAAAGTATCATTGCGAAATTCAAGAACATAAACTTATATTTAACTAAATTTTTGCACCACATGGAAGTAATAAATGTTTATAAGGTGATTATTATCTTCCTTGTATTTCACTTTTCCACTCCTGTTACCATGACATGATATACATATATTCCCTGATATACTAATTCCACAGTCATCATAACCTGTCACTAATTTATATAAGTTTGTTAATAAATTATTTGAAAAAAATCTCAGAACAAACATTGATCAAGGAATATATGTATTTCACTTTTCCACTCCTGTTACCATGACATGATATACATATATTCCCTGATCAATATTCTTTTCATAATAAAATTATTTTTTTTACTTATGGCAAAATATTATTTACAGAGTTGTGAAAGCATCATACAATTTTTTATATATTTTTTTCGTTTGTGTATGTTATAAATGAAACTAGTAATAAACTATCAATGACATGTATAATAGTTTTTTATTTTCTTTACACAAACAGACAAAGAAAGATAATAGATCTTGCACATCAATTAAAAGCGCAAAAATGTTTGTTCTGAGATTTTTTTTCAAATAATTTATGAACAAACTTATATAAATTAGTGACAGGTTATGATGACTGTGGAATTAGTGTATCGAGTGTAGTTAAACAGAATGAACAATTATCAGTGTTAGATTTTACTTCTTACAGTAGAGTTACCCTGGATGTAATAATGTCTCCACTAATAAATAATATGAAATTGAAAAGTCCCGTTATTCATATGAGGCTAATCATAGTACAATATACATCACCAATTACATATTAGATCTGTTTCGTTTTATATAACTTCTGTTTGTGTGTGTATCTGGTTTATTAAGAAATTCCCAACTTTTAGTAATGTGTGCACTGTTGCAACAAAGAAAATATATAGAGGATAATGTTATTTAAAATAATTTATTCACCACTAATTGATTCATTGCTATTGTGATATAATGCAGTTTGCAACTTAATTATTCGTATATGTTTATATGAAATTTAGTAGTAGAGTTACATTTATAAAAATAATTTATATGATCCAAGTGAATTAACATGCAAAGTCCATCCAATTTATAAGATTTAAATTGAAAAACGGTCAGCAAAGTATACTGATGCAGCTGTCTAACGAGATACAACAGTATATAAGAAAGATGTCGTGTAACAACAAGTTTGGATAGCTGTACAGCTGAGTGAATAGACACAACAACTGTACCCCGGAGTTACTAGACATAACAATATGTAAGGATTTTTAAGAGTACCAGAAAGTTTGAATATCTGTAGACCTGAGTTACATGTAAAGATGTTGCAGAGTGATAACACATTTCTATAACTAAAGAGCAGAGTGACCAGACATTATAAAATGTAAGGATGTAGATTTATTAGAAAAAGTTTAGATAACTGTGCAACTGACTGACTAGATACAACAATGAAGAAGGAAGTTTTAGTGTAAGAACTAGTTTGGATAACTGTACAGCTTAGTGTGTTGACAAAATGGGAAGCAAGGATGTTGTATTGTAAGAACAAGTATTGATAACTTTAGAGTTGAGTGACTAGACACAACAACATGTAAGGATGTTGTTCAGTTAGAACAAGTTTAGATAACTGTAAAGCTGAGTGATTAAACACAATATGTGTGGATTTGACAAGAGCAACTTTTTATACTTGTAGAATTAGACACAACAGTAAGATTCAATGTTATAGAGTAACAACAAGTTTGGATAATTGTACAGCTTATTGATCAGAAACAACAATGTAATAATCTTATAGTGGACGAACAGGTTTTGATAGGTGTACAGCTATTGTACAGGTGACTGACTAGACACAACAGTATGTAAGTATGTTGTAGTGTAAGAAATTTGGATAACTGTACATCTAAGTGACCAGACTCAACATAATGTAGGTGTTTTGAAGCGTACCTACAAGGTTGGATAACTGTAGTTCTGAGTGAGTAGAGAGAACAACATGTAATGATATTGTAGAGTAATAACAACTTTGTATAACTGTAGTTCTGAGTTATTTGATACAATAGCATGTAAGGAAGTTGCAAAGTAACAACATATTTGGCTAAATGTAGAGCTTAGTGAATACATACAACAGTAAATAAGAATATTGTTGTATAACAAGTTTGAATAACAATAGAGATGAGTTACTACACACAACAATATGTTAGGATGTTGTAAAGCTACAACAAATTTGAATAACTGTAGGGTTGAATGGCTAGACACAACATTATCTAAGGATTTCAAAGAGTAACAACAAGTTTGGGTAGCTCTGGATTCTCAGAGACTAGACATAACATGTAATATTGTTGTAGTGTATGAACATGCTTGGTGAACTGTACAGCTGAGCAAATAGACACAACATATAAATGTTGTAGAGTAAGAACAAGTTTTGATACCTTTACAGCAGAGTGATTAGGCCAAGTGGTATCTCACAATTTGTAAAAAAAAACAAAACAAGAAATGTGGATGCCTGTACAGTTGAGTGAGTCGATACAACAGTATGTAACGCTGTTGTGGTGTAAGAACAAGTTAGGTTCGTTGTTTTGCTAAGTGAATAGACACAAAACACGAAAGGATATTGTAGAGTAAGAACAAGTTTTTATAACTGTAGTGTAAAGTCACCAGACACAATAAAATGTGATGATCTTGTCTTGTAAGACCAAATTATTATAAATGTACACCTGAGTGACTAGATACAACAGTTTGTAATGAAGGTATATTGTAATTACAAGTTTGTTTAACTGTGCTACTGAGTGACTGAACACAACAACACTTAAGGATGTTGTAGAGTAAGAACAAGTTTGTATTAGGGCAGACATAAGTTACTAGACACAAGAATGTTGTAGATTAAGAAAAAGTTTGGGTAACTGTAGACCTGAGTTACGAGACATTGCAATATGTAAGGATTTTTAAGAGTATGAGGAAGTTTGGATAATAGCAGATTTAAGTGACAAGACATAATAACATAACAATATGTATGGATGTTGAAGTTTGAATAACTCTAGTTTTGAGTCATTATACACAACATTATGTAAGGATATTGTAGTGTAAGCACAACTTTTGAATGACTGTAAAGCTGAGAGACTGGAGTCAACATTATGTAAGGTTTTTTGAAAGTACCAACAAATTTGGATAACTGTAGAGGTGAGTGTCTATAAGCAACAGTATAAAAAGATGTTGCAGAGTAAGAACGAGTTTGTATAAGTGTATTACTAACTGACAAGAAATAACAGTATTTAAGGATGTTGTAAAGTAACAACAAGTTTGAACAAATGGAGAGTTGAATGACTAGAAACAATATTATGTGAGGATTTTAAAGAATAACAAGAAGTTTGGACAACTCCAGATCTGAGTCACTAGTTGTGGATTGAACAAAACTTGTGGGCTATTTGTAGCTTAGAACAGATAGAATTAGAATAAAAAGAAGTCAGGATAACTGTCCAGCTGAATAAAAAGACACAAAAGTATGTAAAGATATTGTAGTGTGAGGACACATCTGAACAGAATAGAATGTAGTTTTGTAAGAACAAATTTGGATAACTGCGAAACTGACTGATTAGATACAACAGTATGGATGTTTTAGTTTAACAAGTTTAGATAACTGTACAGCTGTATGACTGGACACAACAAACATTTAAGGATATTGTAGAGTAAGAACACATTTGGGTAATGGTGGTGAGGAGTGACCAGTTACAATATAATATAATGATGTTGTCTTGTCAGAAAAAATTGTGATAAATGTACACCTGACTGACTAGATACAACAGTTTGTGTAGAAGTTATATTGCAACTATAAGTTTGTTTAACTGTACTACTGAGTGACCAGATACAACAGTTTGTAAGGAAGTTATATTGTAACTATAAGTTTGTTTAACTGTACTACTGAGTGACCAGATACAACAGTTTGTAAGGAAGTTATATTGTAACTATAAGTTTGTTTAACTGTACTACTGAGTGACTAGATACAACAGTTTGTGTAGAAGTTATATTGTAACTATAAGTTTGTTTAACTGTACTACTGAGTGACCAGATACAACAGTTTGTAAGGAAGTTATATTGCAACTATAAGTTTGTTTAACTGTACTACTGAGTGACCAGATACAACAGTTTGTAAGGAAGTTATATTGCAACTATAAGTTTGTTTAACTGTACTACTGAGTGACTAGATACAACAGTTTGTGTAGAAGTTATATTGCAACTATAAGTTTGTTTAACTGTACTACTGAGTGACTAGATACAACAGTTTGTAAGGAAGTTATATTGTAACTATAAGTTTGTTTAACTGTACTACTGAGTGACTAGATACAACAGTTTGTAAGGAAGTTATATTGTAACTATAAGATTGTTTAACTGTACTACTGAGTGACTAGATACAACAGTTTGTAAGGAAGTTATATTGTAACTTTTAGTTTGTTTAACTGTACTACTGAGTGACTGGATACAACAGTTTGTAAGGAAGTTATATTGTAACTACAAATTTGTTTAACTCCACTACTGAGTGACTAGATACAACAGTTTGTGTAGAAGTTATATTGTAACTATAAGTTTGTTTAACTTTACTACTGAGCGACTAGATACAACAGTTTGTAAGGAAGTTATATTGTAACTACAAGTTTGTTTAACTGTACTACTGAGCGACTAGATACAACAGTTTGTAAGGAAGTTATATTGCAACTATAAGTTTGTTTAACTGTACTACTGAGTGACCAGATACAACAGTTTGTAAGGAAGTTATATTGCAACTATAAGTTTGTTTAACTGTACTACTGAGTGACTAGATACAACAGTTTGTGTAGAAGTTATATTGCAACTATAAGTTTGTTTAACTGTACTACTGAGTGACTAGATACAACAGTTTGTGTAGAAGTTGTATTGCAACTATAAGTTTGTTTAACTGTACTACTGAGTGACCAGATACAACAGTTTGTGTAGAAGTTATATTGCAACTATAAGTTTGTTTAACTGTACTACTGAGTGACCAGATACAACAGTTTGTAAGGAAGTTATATTGCAACTATAAGTTTGTTTAACTGTACTACTGAGTGACTAGATACAACAGTTTGTGTAGAAGTTATATTGCAACTATAAGTTTGTTTAACTGTACTACTGAGTGACTAAATACAACAGTTTGTGTAGAAGTTGTATTGCAACTATAAGTTTGTTTAACTGTACTACTGAGTGACTAGATACAACAGTTTGTGTAGAAGTTATATTGCAACTATAAGTTTGTTTAACTGTACTACTGAGTGACCAGATACAACAGTTTGTAAGGAAGTTATATTGCAACTATAAGTTTGTTTAACTGTACTACTGAGTGACCAGATACAACAGTTTGTAAGGAAGTTATATTGCAACTATAAGTTTGTTTAACTGTACTACTGAGTGACCAGATACAACAGTTTGTAAGGAAGTTATATTGCAACTATAAGTTTGTTTAACTGTACTACTGAGTGACTAGATACAACAGTTTGTGTAGAAGTTATATTGTAACTACAAGTTTGTTTAACTGTACTACTGAGCGACTAGATACAACAGTTTGTAAGGAAGTTATATTGTAACTACAAGTTTGTTTAACTGTACTACTGAGCGACTAGATACAACAGTTTGTAAGGAAGTTATATTGCAACTATAAGTTTGTTTAACTGTACTACTGAGTGACCAGATACAACAGTTTGTAAGGAAGTTATATTGCAACTATAAGTTTGTTTAACTGTACTACTGAGTGACTAGATACAACAGTTTGTGTAGAAGTTATATTGCAACTATAAGTTTGTTTAACTGTACTACTGAGTGACTAGATACAACAGTTTGTGTAGAAGTTGTATTGCAACTATAAGTTTGTTTAACTGTACTACTGAGTGACCAGATACAACAGTTTGTGTAGAAGTTATATTGCAACTATAAGTTTGTTTAACTGTACTACTGAGTGACCAGATACAACAGTTTGTAAGGAAGTTATATTGCAACTATAAGTTTGTTTAACTGTACTACTGAGTGACTAGATACAACAGTTTGTGTAGAAGTTATATTGCAACTATAAGTTTGTTTAACTGTACTACTGAGTGACTAAATACAACAGTTTGTGTAGAAGTTGTATTGCAACTATAAGTTTGTTTAACTGTACTACTGAGTGACTAGATACAACAGTTTGTGTAGAAGTTATATTGCAACTATAAGTTTGTTTAACTGTACTACTGAGTGACCAGATACAACAGTTTGTAAGGAAGTTATATTGCAACTATAAGTTTGTTTAACTGTACTACTGAGTGACCAGATACAACAGTTTGTAAGGAAGTTATATTGCAACTATAAGTTTGTTTAACTGTACTACTGAGTGACCAGATACAACAGTTTGTAAGGAAGTTATATTGCAACTATAAGTTTGTTTAACTGTACTACTGAGTGACTAGATACAACAGTTTGTGTAGAAGTTATATTGTAACTACAAGTTTGTTTAACTGTACTACTGAGCGACTAGATACAACAGTTTGTAAGGAAGTTATATTGCAACTATAAGTTTGTTTAACTGTACTACTGAGTGACCAGATACAACAGTTTGTAAGGAAGTTATATTGCAACTATAAGTTTGTTTAACTGTACTACTGAGTGACTAGATACAACAGTTTGTAAGGAAGTTATATTGCAACTATAAGTTTGTTTAACTGTACTACTGAGTGACCAGATACAACAGTTTGTAAGGAAGTTATATTGCAACTATAAGTTTGTTTAACTGTACTACTGAGTGACCAGATACAACAGTTTGTAAGGAAGTTATATTGCAACTATAAGTTTGTTTAACTGTACTACTGAGTGACCAGATACAACAGTTTGTAAGGAAGTTATATTGCAACTATAAGTTTGTTTAACTGTACTACTGAGTGACCAGATACAACAGTTTGTAAGGAAGTTATATTGCAACTATAAGTTTGTTTAACTGTACTACTGAGTGACCAGATACAACAGTTTGTAAGGAAGTTATATTGCAACTATAAGTTTGTTTAACTGTACTACTGAGTGACCAGATACAACAGTTTGTAAGGAAGTTATATTGCAACTATAAGTTTGTTTAACTGTACTACTGAGCGACTAGATACAACAGTTTGTAAGGAAGTTATATTGCAACTATAAGTTTGTTTAACTGTACTACTGAGTGACCAGATACAACAGTTTGTAAGGAAGTTATATTGCAACTATAAGTTTGTTTAACTGTACTACTGAGTGACTAGATACAACAGTTTGTGTAGAAGTTATATTGCAACTACAAGTTTGTTTAACTGTACTACTGAGCGACTAGATACAACAGTTTGTGTAGAAGTTATATTGTAACTATAAGTTTGTTTAACTGTACTACTGAGTGACTAGATACAACAGTTTGTAAGGAAGTTATATTGTAACTATAAGTTTGTTTAACTGTACTACTGAGTGACTAGATACAATAGTTTGTAAGGAAGTTGTATTGTAACTATAAGATTGTTTAACTGTACTACTGAGTGACTAGATACAATAGTTTGTAAGGAAGTTATATTGTAACTTTTAGTTTGTTTAACTGTACTACTGAGTGACTGGATACAACAGTTTGTAAGGAAGTTATATTGTAACTACAAGTTTGTTTAACTGCACTACTGAGTGACTAGATACAACAGTTTGTGTAGAAGTTATATTGTAACTATAAGTTTGTTTAACTTTACTACTGAGCGACTAGATACAACAGTTTGTAAGGAAGTTATATTGTAACTACAAGTTTGTTTAACTGTACTACTGAGCGACTAGATACAACAGTTTGTAAGGAAGTCATATTGTAACTATAAGTTTGTTTAACTGCACTACTGAGTGACTAGATACAACAGTTTGTAAGGAAGTTATATTGTAACTTTTAGTTTGTTTAACTATACTACTGAGTGACTAAATACAACAGTTTGTAAGAAAGTTATATTATAACTATAAGATTTTTTAACTGTACTGCTGAGTGACTAGATACAACAGTTTGTAAGGAAGTTATATTGTAACTACAAGTTTGATTAACTGTACTACTGAGTGACTAGATACAACAGTTTGTGGAGAAGTCATATTGTAACTATAAGTTTGTTTAACTGTACTACTGAGTGACTAGATACAACAGTTTGTAAGGAAGTTATATTGTAACTATAAGTTTGTTTAACTTTACTACTGAGTGACTAGATACAACAGTTTGTATAGAAGTTGTATTGCAACTATAAATTTGTTTAACTGTACTAGTGAGCGACTAGATACAACAGTTTGTAAGGAAGTTATATTGTAACTTTTAGTTTGTTTAACTGTACTACTGAGTGACTAGATACAACAGTTTGTAAGGAAGTTATATTGTAACTACAAGTTTGATTAACTGTGCTACTGAGTGACTAGATACAACAGTTTGTAAGGAAGTTATATTGCAACTATAAGTTTGTTTAACTGTACTACTGAGTGACTAGATACAACAGTTTGTAAGGAAGGTATATTGTAACTATAAAATTTTTAACTGTACTACTGAGTGACTAGATACAACAGTTTGTGTAGAAGTTATATTGTAACTATAAGTTTGTTTAACTGTACTACTGAGTGACTAGATACAACAGTTTGTAAGGAAGTTATATTGTAACTACAAGTTTGTTTAACTGTACTACACACTAGACACAACAATATTTAATAATATTGTAGAGTAAGAACAAATTTGTACAACAATAGGCCTGAGATACTTAATATAATAACATGCAAGGATGTTGTAGAGTAAGGACACGTTTAGATTTTTGTAGATCTCTGTGACGAGACACAAAAAACGAAAGGATGTCGAAGAGTAAGAATAAGTTTTTTTAACTGTATTGTTCAGGGGTCACCAAACTTTTTTCACAGGGGCCATATTACTTGAGGAATTAGAAGCGCGCGCCACATGATCATTATGTTCAACACTCATATGTTAGAACGAAAGCTCTCTGTAAAAGACTTAACACTAAGTTTAGGATCCCACATTAGCAATGTGTGAGTAGCATGCAATACAAACATATAATAAAAAACAAACAGAAATACAACCAACATTTTTATTTACCGAAGGGTTATCATAGAAGGTGACATTAGCAAAAGTAATTGTCACATCGCACACAGTGAGTAAATATCTGAATTTCACTAAGCCGCAAAAAAGTTAGTGAGATTTATGAAATTGGCGTTTGGCTTGCAAAATATCTTCAATGTTCGGTTTTTAATTGCTGCATCCAATCATTAGAATTGCTTTCAAATGTTCATCTGTCAACCTTGATCGATGTACTGACTTCACATGCTTCATTTTTTAAAATGCTTGTTCACAGACATAAGTTGTTCCGAACACTGATGCCATACCAGATGCGAACTGCTTCAGGTTTGGAAAATCATCTTCAGGAATGCAGCTGTAAAATTCAATAAGTTGTCTCTCTCTGTGATTTGTTTTCAACAGCCATTTTCTTACAAATTCGTGACTTCCAGCTGAAGTTCCACTGGCACGTCATCAATCACACAATGAAAAGGATTCTGAAAAAGAAGTGGACCGGCTCTATATTTATAGATAATAAATATATATATTTATCTTTTCATCTTATAAAAACGAGACAAGACTTTACCACAGCTGAACCACCTCACTTCCGTGTGATAAGGTAAGTCACAAAAATCCGAATCAATTTCTTCAAGAAACACCTTGAACTGGCGATGATTAATTGCATGACCCCGAATGAAGTTCACTGCAGAAATGACTGAAACCAGACATTTCTTTACTCCAGCCATGTTTTTCCCTCCATCAACTGTTCACCTCTAAGCTGATTCCACTGAAGGTTATAGTCTTATGAAGTTTTATGCACTTCCATGAAAATGTCCTCTCTAGTTGTTCTTTCGAGCATGCTGCAAACTGATGTCAACTCTTCCGTGACCTGAAAGTCCAACTTAACTCCACGAATGAACACGAGAAATTGTGACGTACTTGAGAGATTAGTAGACCCATCCAGTGCCAAAGAATACCATCGGAAGTTTTTAGCTTTTTGGCGTATCTGTAATGCAATGCTTTCTCCAAGTTCTTCTGCTCTCCGTGCAACTGAAGTTGCTGAAAGGCTGATACTTTCAAAGAAATTGTCTTTTTCAGGACACAGCTCATTTGCTGCTTCCATCATATACTGTTTGATGAAGTTGCAGTCAGTAAAAGGTTTTCCTCGCTCTGCTTTCCTGTGCAATATTTTGCAACTTGTACAAGTGACAGATTCATTTTCAGTAAACTTTCTCGTGAGGAGATTCTTTCGAGATTCAAAAACACGTTTTATGGATTCAAATGTCTCAGAATGGATATTTCCTATACATTTCAACTATGTTGATAGATGTTTTGTTTCATAGTGACGCCGAAGATTGTACTCTCTTAAAACGGCAACACTTTCGGTGCATATCACACAAGTAGCTTTCTGACTTTTTGTTTCCACAAAATACTTTCCTTCTCATTCTTCGTTGAAAGCACGACACTGAGAGTCCACTTTTCTTCTTTTAAAAGCCATAACAATGAGTGAAAAAAATACCGGATCTGAAAATGAAAAACACAGAGCGCTGTGAGAAAAATATTGTACTGCTCCAAGAACGCACAAACAAAATATATTAAAACGTACGTTTGCCACGACACTTACCTGAGAATTTTTTTTTATTTTATTTTTTTATTTTATTTTATTTATTTTTTAAATGGTTTTTACTAGTAGTAGTTGCATTTTCTCCATGGAGAAAAGCAAAAAGAAGAAAAAGGAGAAAAAAATATAAACATTTGAAAAATACAAAAAAAAATCAAAATGTAATTAAAAAAGTACAGAATATGTATTAAAAAAAAAGAAGAAATAACTAATGGACTGTGCCCTGAAATGGGCCCGAGTATGGGGTTATACTTTACTTTGGCCCAAAGCTTTTATAAAACTAATCCCTGAAAGACAGACGCCATCTGCGTTCGGGAGGGAGGAAGAGGTCTAATGAATCTGACCCTCCTGGGTATTTAACATCAATACCCAAATACAGGCCCAGCGAGACTTACCTACGAGCGAGTTACGAAAACGCATAACACGAATACTGAGAGAAATGGTTTTGCTGAAGCGGTAATTCTAGGCCGCTGAATTTACAAGACGAGTAGCAAGGACGAAAGAAGAATTTTTCTGTTAGTTAACAAAATGCGCGTGACAGCCTTGTTTCTTTTTATAATAACGTCTTGTGTTTGCTAACTTAAAGCGACCGTCGGTGACAGATCAAAATAACCAAAATGATACCATTCAGTTCCACTACAATTTATTAATCTTAGTTATTGAGATATATTAAGATTTTAAAAAAAATATGAAACTTCAAGTTGGCCAAAAATGCAACCTTTAAATCTTGAATTGAAGGAATGTGAAAACCTTTTCAAAGATTAAAATGGCAGGTAAAACCACTCTGGGGATATTTTAAATCGTTTATCGGTTATTCACATCATATATTCAAGTAATTGTATATGAGGAACCTTTTCCAAAAATGGAAAGAGGTGAACTATATTTGATTCAGTATATAAGCTATATCTCAGTAAAATCAAAAGATATGAGGTTCTTATTTAATATTATAACTTGATAATGTTTGTAATTTGAGTTCTTAAATTTGTACAAAACTGTAGATTTGGTATGTTGATATCACAAACGTCAAATTTTAAACAATGCTACATTTAACATAGCATGTGACTCACTGATATCTGTATTTGGATGTGTTCTTTTAATATTTACTTTTAAATTAAGAAATTAACTCGTATATTATATTAAAGTTTGAATTATAACCTTCAGTTTGATTTCAAACTTACTGGTGTAAATTCATAAAATAGTACACTAAAATTTTTAATGCAAGGTAACAAACTTAATGATATGGTCTTTGATCCATCACGAAAGGGTTAAATGACTTATCTGCCACATCTAAAACCATCTATATCAAATGCATAATCCAAGTTATAATAATTATTGCACTTAATATAGTTAAAAATTTACCAAATGTTTGTCCTATTTAAAATGTGACCCTCAACATAATACATCTAGAATAATTAGTTTGTCATTGGCAAACTTGACTGATTTATTAGTTCTTCACATCAGTATCATACCACTGATCCCCTGAGTTTCTCCACTAAAAACAAGGGTCTGTTAGATTGGTTAGACATTGTAGCAAATGTTTGCTCTTTTTTTCTTTCTTTTTTTTTCTTCCAGCCTCTCTATAAATCCCACTCTCCAGTCTTTACCTAACTCCTACTGGTGTGATTCACCTTGCTAATCTTTTTGTGGCACCTTGTCAAAAGCTTAATGACAACCCAAGCTCATCAAGTCTACAATCTTTCCTTTGTAACAGATAAGTAAGATTCTCCGTTGGTGAAAGCATATTTAATTTCTTTTATGACATGATTTTTCTTTCAATTACTTTGTAAATCTTCTTTTACCAGACTTAGATTTTTTTTTCATTGTGTAAGTAAGATCAACTGACATATCTCTCTAACTTAATATGCCCTTTAAAAATAAAATAAACAAAAGCATCTCTCCACCCCTCAGGCAACACTCTCTTGATTTATCAAAGGCTAAAGAAAAGGTTTTGAATAAATCTTTGTTCTAAGTGCCAAATATTTTATTTCTTCAGTACTCAAGACTTCAGTTAAAATTTTCTGGTAACCATTTCTAAGCCTCAGGAATAATATTGTTACAACTACTTAGTCAGTCACTTTTTCATTTACCTAAACTAAAATATTTTAATGATTTTGTTTATTTTGTGTATTTGTTTTAAAATATATATCTACTAAAACTAAACTTGTGTAAAATATAAAATTTCAGGTTTTGTTTTGTGTTTAGTTCCATTGTATGGATTGTCTGTGAATGTGGTTGGCCAGACAGTTAGCCCACGAAATAACCCAAGTCATGCATCATTCTTTGTGGAATACTCTTTGGTGACAGAATAGTAAGTTTGTTTAATTAAATTACAGTTGCTTCTTTAAAACTATATTTAGACAGACCATGGTTTACAGTTCATTAAACTTCAGGATATCTTGATTTTTATTCAAAATTAATCTATCATTTCCTTTATTAACTTCATGAGTTGTTGTGGGTGTTGAGAATGTTGAAGAGTGCTTTATAAAAGAATTATTGAAAAAGCTTTATCCATAATCAGTTTTAATAATTATACATGTACATTACTTCTCTGTTTATTGAAGCTAAGGCTATAATAAATTCACTAAGTTATTTCTCACATGAATCATATATTGTTTTGTTTGAAAGACCTTAGTGGTGTATTATAACATGAACTTTGTCAGTGTGTTACTACATAATGATTTTATTGCTATCAGTAATTTTTGTTATAAAACAAATCATAATTCCTGTCATCATGTCTCTAGATGTGAAACTCCATGTTTTTATTAACTGTGGAACATGGTAACTGCAGTAGCTTCCACAATGAAAATGTTTTGACCAACTTCATTCCTTTTTCAAATAAGGCTTGTCAATAAGCCAATAAAACAAGAGTGTGATTTTTAATATCACTACTAATTTTGCAGGTGTTGCAATAACCAGTATCCAATTCACTGAAGTAAGAATCAAAAGATGTATTCACTGAACTCAGAAGCCAACCAACTAGTTACTTTTACAAAGAAAATTGTTTCCAAATCATACTTAAGTCTGTTGATAAAAAAGCCATTTCTCAATCTGTAAGACTTTGATTTTTTGCCTATCTAAGCATTTAGAATGCTTGCTTCAGTCTTTTGTACTCCACTCAAGTACCTCAGGCAAAATCTCAATCTTTTTGTTTATATTTATAAATTACATAAAAATGAAAAAATCTTACTGATAAGTATAAATTGTCAAGTTACTGTTTCTATTGCAGAGCTCAAGCAAACCTCCCCTCTTCTGCCTCTCATATCTAGTGTTTGTCACTAGATGAGTCAGTCTCATTCAAACATGTCCATGATACAATCTGTTGTTATGTGAGCTAAAGGTATCTCTTTGGAGGATTCTGAGGTGGCTTTTGCAAATCATTGAGGAGAATTTAAACTTGCTTTTTTGGCTGTTCCTTTCACTAAATTGACCTAAACAGAGAAACATTTTGATGAGCCACCTCCAGCCTCTTTTCTTCAGTTGATTTCTTGTATTTTTGTGAGGTTTTGGGGAGCATTGCAGTTCAGAGCTTTACCTTTTTGTTTTGTATCAGCATTTTATGTCTTCTGCAGAGTTGTTTGAAGTTTTTCTCATCACCTAAATTATATGGATCTGTGCATACATCACTATATGGAAAACTTGCTCCTTCTTATCAATTAGTAGAACAACACTCAGATTCTCCTTTCAAAAGCCACAAAATTGGGCTTCATTATCACACTGAAGGAATATATTTTGTCACCAGCATAATGTCTTATTCATCTGTGTGTATTTTTCAATACTCTCTTAAGATGTGTTCAACCACCATACATAAGGCTTCAAGCCATGGAAAGAGCTGTCAGGCTTTTACTTCTCTTGATTATCTCTTTTTTTGTGGGGAGGATGTGGGCATCCATTGAGCCTATCTTTCCTTTGGGATGAATGCATATGATGTCCCTTTACTGATCACTGTGGAATCAATGGATCATGAATCCTGATCCTTTGGATGAGCTGTCTCCTTACATAGGAGCAACATTGTCATTTGTGAAATTTGTGATTGGATCAGAACAACACTTTTATTCCACCATCTCATCCCAAGATCCATCTGTTCAGACATCTTTTCAGGTATGGTGTGCTTATCTTCAAGGTTAGGAGCTCCAGGGTACTTGGATGGAAGACAAGTCTATCCTTCACATCAGTGTTCTTAAACTTCATGCAGTACACTGGGCAATGGTTCAAAGCATGTTTTCCTTGAAGGGAAAAATTGATATGAAACATTCTGACAATTTCATGGTAGTATCTCAGATTTCTGTACTGTGCATATTCTTATCTTACGAGTTTTTGAGTATGTCATGTTCTAAAGGGGTTAAATTTAATTTCAGATCACTTGTCTTAATCCAACTGAATTTTCCAGCATAACTGATGCCACATCAGAAGGTTTATAAGTGGATTTGCTCACATTTCGGATCTTCACTGATCAATGCCTTTGTGACTCATTGGAATCCTACACTGCAGTTGTTTTGATCTTCAATACCTTATTCTTAAGCATTGCAGTAGATGTGTTCATTTAGCACTGGACAGATTCATATCTGTATGCCTTTTCTCCAAGTTTGGCTATTTATCCAGGCTCTAACTATGGTTTGTTCTATTCCCTGTTGAGTTCTCTTGGTTATACCATATTGGCCAATTCAAGCATAGTTTCTGCTTCTTCACTACATGTAGGAGTGTCCATCTTTATTTCTTTAATATTTTTAGTCTCTGCTGAGACAACCTTGATCTGACATTCTCCATCCAGATATATGAAAACTCCATCTTCAAACTTAGAAATTGTGTTCCTGTTCCTTTGTATTTAATTAAATCCCTCTGTAGGCCAGCCATGATCATTTATCAACAAAAGTGAAATATTTATTGTCAGTTATGTATTGAGAGGTATTTAAACCCTCTTCATTCCAAAGTATTTACCATATCCTGTTTTATGACATGGGTATTTGAGAAGAGTCTTGCTTTGTCTACAATGGCTTTATATAAGGCATCTTTATCCACTACTTTTAGGCATTCCAAATATTGGAAAGGTTTTGAATCCCCAGTTCTATAAGGTCTGCTTGAAACCTTTTGTATTCTTTGGCTAAATCAAACTTTTCAAGTTACCAAATTGGGATTTTACAGTTGTTTTTCATGTTTCATCCTCCTTTTGAGGCCTTAGTTCCTTGTTGTTTGCTTCACTGTTCCCTTAAATACTGTTTTTAGTCAGTATTGTTTGCAATTCATATGCATTGGACTATTTATCATTGCTCATTGGTCCTGCTTTACCCTGATAGGTGGTCTTTTCCCAAGACTCATGCAATCAGGAAAGGAGAAGCCTTCTTACCAATCCATTTGTCAGCCATTTCTCACCTTTATGACATCCCCAATCCTGATCTGTTGGTACGTCCTGTTAGAACTTTCAAGTGTTATGTGGCTTGTACTAATTCGTCGAGGTACTAAACTTGGGCAGAGTGATTACTTCTTTCCTTTCAATCTGATTGTCTCTATGACTGTAATCGTTCCTTTAAACTTGTGGAACTCAAACTGGCCTTTGTTGGTTGGACCTGATGATATACACTGTTAAATGCTGTGCCATCCATTTCCTGCATCTCTTGCTATTCTTCTGATTGTTTTTAACTAGATCTAGCAGGAGAATGTTTTTCCTGATGCCTGGCACCAGGCTATTTTCCTACCTTACTCTAAACCTGAGAAGGATCCTTAGAATCCTTCAAATTACCATCTAGTTGCTTTAACAAGCTGTCTATACAAAATCTTAGAGGATTGTTAATTCTCATCTTCTTTGTTCCCTCAAAGTAAACAGCCTCTTCTTGCCCACCCAGTGTGGGTTTTGATGACAATGCTCCACTGTGGATTACCTGATTTGCTTCAACCCTCAACCAGAGAAGCCTTTCTCAAACGACATCTTGTATCAATATTCTTTGAACTTGAGAAGATTTATGATACAACTTGGAGGCATGGTATTTTGCAAGACCTCCATTTATATGGGTTACGTGACCATTTGCCCACATTTATTTAAAAATTTTTAATCAGCAGAAGATTCCAAGTTTGTGTGGGTTCAGCACTTTCCTGTTCTTTTCTACAGGAACTTGGAGTCCCTCAAGGATGTGTTTTGAGTGTCACACTTTCCATTATAAAGATTAATGCCATCACAGAACAACTCCTTCTTTCTGTTGTAAACTGGCCCTGTGTCAAGAACTTTCACATCCCATGTCAGTCATTGAACATGTGATATATTGAGCAGCAATTACAGACTGCCTTCAATCATATATTGAAGTAGACCGCCGCAAACAGTTTTACCTTTACTGTCTCTACAATTGTATGCTTGCACTTTTATCACCAACGAGGTATTCACCCTGATCCTAAACTCCGTATCAGTGAAGTTATGCTACCTGTGGTCTGTGAATCAAAGTTCTTGGAATTTATCTTTGCCTGTAAGCTGACTTTTATACCACACATCAAGCAACTATGGGTCGAATGTACAAGAGCAGTGAATAACCTCCTTGACATTTTTTCAACCATTTGGGAGGGGATTGATGTTCTATGCTAAAAATATATTGTTCTCTTATTCGAATGAAACTAGACTATGGATCACTGATCTATGGCTCTGCCAGGATCTTGGCCTTAAAAATACTGGACCTCGTTCATCATCAGGGACTTTGACTTTGTGTCGGGGCTTTCAGCACTTCCAAGTTCAGAACTTATACACAGTCTCATGAACATCATTTGCACATTTGCCATTTGCAACTGTCTACTGTGTGCTTTGAAACTTCATTCCTTACCAAAGCATCACACATGGTGTTGTTGATTTTTCCTTGATGAGCCATGCTTTTTCAAAACAAGCAATCTGCCATTGCTCCTTTTGGCCTTCTTATCCAAAAGCAGTTGAGTGAATTAGGTTTTTCCTTGGACAGCATTACTCTATCCACCAGTCAGCCCATCCCACCATGTCTTATTACAGTCCACAATTTGACCTATCTGTAAGTCATCTGAGAAATGCAGATACTCCCTATTGGAAATACTGTCTGCGATTTGCTGAACATCTTCCAAACCATCCTTCCGTTCCTATTTATTCAAAGGGTTCAAAATCAGGTGACTCTGTGGGCTCTGCCATAGTTTGTTGTGGTTCAGTGGTTGTGCACAGAATCCCCTCTACAGCTTTTATGTTCACTGCTGAACTGTGTGCCATTTCTCTTGCCCTGGATCACATAGAAGATAAGCAATACTCAAATTGCACTGTTTATACTCACTTTCTTAGTTCTCTACTGACCCTGGAATCATTTCACATTAGTTTATACTCTGTTCTCGCCGATATTAAAAACTGATTTGATCCAGTTTATCTAAATACCAGGCCACATTGCTATTTGTGGGAATGAGCTTGCATACACTGCAGCTAAATCTGTCTTCTCTGGCACTATCACTGCTGTGCCTTTTCTATACATGGACTATGGTTCTGTATTCAAGGCTCAGCTACATGGTTTATAATTGGTTTGCCTATTACACTGTTTCTCAGGCCTTCCCAACATGTATTACTTACCAGACTACTAAAGGAGCTTGAGAACCCTTATAACCCCCAGTTTCCAGTCACTGGGGGGATAGACATAGGTTGTTTTTTTTCATCAAGAGTGTTTGAATGGGTGAGGTTGGGGCCCTCCTTTTTTGGGTCTCTGGATGTTTTCCCAGATGTCAGTAGGAGTGACACCTTCTAGCTTTTGAACCCACTTGTAATTTTAGCTGAAGTCTGACGTGATGTTATCCAGTTGAGGATTGTGTGGCTCTTCTTTTTGATCCATGTTGGTTTTGTACAATGTTCACAAAAGGAGGTCAGCTATCTCCTCAAAATTCCAAATGCAGAATGGTTTCTTCCTAGGTCATTGGTTGAGTGCAGATTCTACGTCTTCTCCATAATTCTGGGTCAAGTGAAATAATCCTTCTCCATATGGTTGAGGAGTAAGGATGAGTGTTCAGAATTCCAGACTGGATGAGTTCTGTTCCTTTGGTTGAGTATGGTGTACACAATCCCATCATTCTATGCCTATGGTGTTGCCTTTTGGACTTTTTCAAGTGGAGGAGAAAGTTTGTTTATTTAGGTACTGTTTACATTTTCACCATGATGATTCCAGTGTGGTGAAGTGCATCATACTCTAGCTACAGGTTAGGTTACAATCAAAACTGTGTGTGTGTGCGTGCGTACACCACTAACGTGGTACATAGGTGCCACAACTCGTTTAGTTCCAACCCCAAGTTGTGGAATTTCAGCAGTCTGGTCAGGTCTGATCTCTACTGACACTTACTCGTGTTCTATTCCACCTATGATGTCAGAGCAAAGTTACAGGTGTGAAGAACATATTTGTTCTGGATGTAGTGCAGTTCTCCCACTCTTACCACAATTTTTATTGTGGTACACTCTTGTTCTGTACAGATGTTTTCTGTATGGATAATGCCTACACCAGCCTTAATGTAGGATTTTAGCCAAACTTTCAGTGGATGCGTAGTATGTTTTTGAAGCTAACATTTTCCTATGCTGAAAATATATTTTTAATAACACTTTCCTCTGCTGACACTGTTTCATCCTACCTCCCCACTAAAAGCCATTTTATGTCTTGAATAAGGTGTTCATATATTGTACCTAAGTAGAAAAAGTTTGAAAATTAGAATTCACCTAAAGCATTTGAGTGGGATATAAAAGGCTAGAGCAAATTTTTTTTTTAATATTAAGCTAAGATGGGCAAACAGTGGAAATGCTGGAGACTGAGAAATATGGATATTATCAGAGGAGGTATTATTAGAGATACATTTTCAGGTTAGGAAAATGTCATCTTTCAAACTACTTACTCATTAATTTTATTCACTAAGTAAAGAATGTTCTATATAACATATATCAGTAAATGTCAATATGCATGTGTATCTATTCCTTTTAGATTTCCACATTTCTTGATTAGTTAGCACCAAACTTAGCACAGTGGTAAAGGATGGCTTGAGGAAGGTCATGAAAGAGGGTTAGTCCCACTTTTCTAAATTTGGAAAAACTATCAATGTTGAGTATCCTTCCCCATTCGAATGACTATGTCACTGCTGACATAATTTTTATAAATGGTGTCTTTCTTTTCAGTATTGGTACCTTTGTATATTTTTATTGCATTTTTAATGTTATTATGTTTAAGAAAGAAAAATAAGGCACAATTTTCAATCTTTTGGTAGATACGAGTTTTTGTTTCATTCATTTAATGAACAGGTACAGTGGCTATGTACGTGTGCACACCTGAAAGACATAAAGTGGTTGAATTTCAAAAGATTATGCGGATTTCAAAATAATTCAACCAAATTATTATAAAAATATTATTCAAGTGGTAATGCAATAATATTAATGCAACTTTTCCCTTTTCTTACAGTGTGATGCTTCAGAGACAAAGGTTACCTAGGGTATATGTTGTTCCATCAGCTGGTTCACCACTGAGTAAGTTAATCTCCGTATTTTAAACATCACTTTTACTTTAATACAAATGTAGTGTATAATTTTTAACATAAAAAATTGTGGTGTGGGAGCAGATTTGTTTAAGTTTATTGTGATAAAATTATCACTATTTATTTCAGAAGTTACTACACAAATGAAATACTAGTTCAAAGCTGTTACAGAAATAGAAAA
Source organism: Carcinoscorpius rotundicauda (assembly GCA_011833715.1). NCBI lineage: Eukaryota > Metazoa > Arthropoda > Merostomata > Xiphosura > Limulidae > Carcinoscorpius > Carcinoscorpius rotundicauda. The sequence goes on from CM022393.1 coordinate 130,596,931, forward strand.
GCTTTATAAATTATGTCATTGTTTTACCCATGGTTAGTTTTGTAAGAATCGGTGAGTATTTGTAGCATAGCTACAGTTAAACAATGTTAGTTTGCATACTTAGTTGTTCACAAAAAGAAAACTAATAATGAAAGTATCTTTAGGGCTTATCTTACATTTTAATTATAAAATTGTACATGTATTTATTACCATGAAAATGAAAAGAATTCTGCATTATTGTATTCAAAACAAAGAACATTTAATTTCTTACATTATCATAAAATTTAAGGACAGCAAGGGACCTGTCAACCCTTTCAGGCTATCTCATCCATTAGAGTAATTGTAGGTGAAACTACAAGTTTTTAAAATACTTGCTAAGTCTTTTCTTAAACTCCATTAAATTTACTACACGTATTACATCTGAAAACAATCCATTCCAAAGGCTAGTTGCTGTATCAGAAAAATGAAACTGCTTTTGGTACAGATATTCCTTCCCAGTGGAAGTGAGGGAAAATATCAGTCTGGGCAAGATTTCAGAGTACTGTTCCTGAGGACTTGTGTGCTAAATTTAAACACAAATCCTAATGAAATAACTTTATTATAAATCTGGTATAAGATATTTGCAGTTAAACAGTCATACTTGTTCAGCCAAGCATCCAGTTGTTGTTGCGATGAGATGGATCACATCTTCCTACCCTTTAATGAGCCAGACTTCTCTGTCAGAGCTTTGGAGTTAATTGAATGGAGAGGATGGCTAGGTTATTGAGCATTAATTGGCTTACTGTGGATCTCAAGTTGGTTTTAATTTCAGTTTGGAAAAGTTCTTATATGTTGTATTGCTCACACACTTAGTGAAAAGGAATGTCCTCAATATGATGAGAAAGTTAGGGAAAGATTCTTCGAATCTCCACTTAACATATTTAAATATTCCACGTGCCTTTTGTCTACTGTTTTGTTTCTAGTGGGTTCATCATAGATTTTTATGTGTCAACAAAGATGATGAAAGTCCTTCTGTAATCCAATCTTGATGATATCACAGCATATCTTTATGAGATGATAAAGGGAGGGAGCATATCTATATATGTAGTTTACAGTCTGCTTGTCCTAACCAACAGTGTGAGGTATAAGGAATATGGCTTTTTAATTCCAATTTAGAGTAGTGAAATCTTGGCTACTTTCTTTGGGTCTGGCTCGTAGTGTTCATAAATTAGGTAACATTTCCACTCATATATGAAGAACATGTCTGTTCTGAATGTAGTGCACTAGGGTGTGAATTATCCATTGACTCAGTTATGATCTATGCAGATAATGCTTTCATCAGTACCTTCACTTTATCAATGTGGGATTTTAACTATAAGTGTAAGAGGGGGTGAGTATTTTTTGAAATTAACATTTTGTTAAATTAGGAATGTATTTCCACTAATACTTACCCCCTCTCATACACTCCTCCCTCTCTTCCTTTCCATTGAAAGCCAGTGTTAGAGACTGGGATGGTATCAGCCATAAAAATGTGATAACATTTTCAGAATAAGATGTTTGTAACAGCACCAGGATAGAGACATGGGTGGAGAGTGTCATGATACAAATATTGGCAAAAGCAATTGGGTGGAGCAAATGAGAAAAATCAGACCAATTCTTAGATGGACGAAGGAAGAAATCCTGGCAGTTGAGTAATAGTTGTAAATGTAAGTGGAGGGTAAGTACTATTGGAAATACTTTTTTGATTTAAGAATATTTTAAGTTTTAAATTATAAATGTGTTTTCTCATTTTAACTCTGTTGAATAATTCATCTTAAAATATCTTCTTTGTATCATATACATAATTTCACATCTGTTTTCAATTATAGTTCAATTTAAATTTTTCATTTTCCTTTCCTGTTCCTTACTGTTGATTATATACATCACATGTCAACAGGAACCAGCAGGCAATAGAATGGTATTAACAGCAGAAATTAATAAACACAAAATTATTAATTTGACTTTTGCATAAACTGTTATTTTCTGCACATAATTTACACTTTAGTAAAGAGAACAAGGCACGGAATAATTATTCAAACAAACTAGCCCTTCGTGAGTTCTCCTGAGGAGATATTAATTCTTCCCTTAGTTCTCGGTTTATTCTTTCAGAAAGGAAACTACCAGACACAAATGTGTAGAATATAAGGACATGTTATGAATGAAAACCCAACTTGCAACATTTCAAACTTGAACTGATCGACATTAGCGGTTCCTTTTCAGAATGTACACATTCAATAAATGGAAAAATCATGAACAAATATGAATAAATAATACTTGTTGTTGTTGTTTCAAATTAAGCACAAAGCTGCTCAAAGGGCTATCTGTGCTCTGCCCACCCGGATTTTAGCGTGTAAGTCCGCAGACATACCGCTGAGCCACTGGGGGGCAAATAAATAATACGCACAAAGTAATGTAAATCAAAAGTTTAATGTTTTAATATTTCCTTACATGTAATATTGTGATAAAGCCTAAATTAAATAGATAATAATGGTTTTCTCGGGGGCTACCCCAAGAGGATTCGTTAATTATTTTTTTCTTTGTTTCCAAAACTGCTAAATTTTGTGGAATAATTATCAGCTTCATAATGATTACATCAAAGATTTTTCTCAGTGATTTCGAGAAGACCCACTACTAGAAATTTTTTTATGTAAAAACAGTTAATTTGGGTTGAGAAAATATTTTACCTTGAGCGAGCGAACAACATTTCGACCTTCTTCGGTCATCGTCAGGTTCACACACAAAAAAAGAGGTAACTGACCGGAAGTGACCATATATTTTAAAAGAGTTGTGACACTGACTGTCAGAATGAAGAGAGCGGTATTAGAAGTTTGAATATTTAATTGTATATTATTTATTTTATCGGACCACGCTAATACAGCGGTATGTCTCTGGATTTACAACACTAAAATCAGGTATTCAATTCATCTCGGTGGTCTGAGCAGATTAAACTTTGTGGCTCTGCTGTACGAAAAACACACACTTTCATTTTATTATTTTTAATATAGGTATAAAGGTGTTCCTTTGTATTTGTTTATTTTGGGTTTAAGTTGTTGTATAAATAAGGGTTCTTTAATTTTGCATTTGTTTATTTTCATTTCTTTATTTAGAATTTGAGTGTTATCTGTGGTTATGTTGTGTTTATTTGAATTGCAGTGTTCGAAAACGTGCGAAGGTGACTTTTTATATTCTTTGATTCTGGTTTCCATTTTTCTACTTGTTTCTCCAATGTAGAAGTCGTGGCAGTTATCCCATTGTATTTTATAAATAATGTTAGTGTGGTGTTTGTCAGTGTAGTTTTTGCACAGTATTTACCTTAAATTTGTGCCTTTTTTGTATAAATTTGGTATTAACTGGAATGTCTTATTTTGTTCTAGTTTTTGCCAAATGTTGTTATTTACCTCCTTATGTCGGGAATATTTGGGATGCAGCAGTGAATGGTTTCGTGACTTTTTGATTCGTGAGATATATTTACTTTTGTTGGTAGATTTTGCTTTCTGTCTAGGTGTGTGTGTATAATGTTTTGCACGGTTTGTAAAGGAAATTTATCGATGACCATAGATACCACTCAAACTAAATAAAGAAACAAACATAAATACAAAATCAAAGAAGTCATAATTATAGAACAACATAAACCAATACAAAGAAACACCATAATACCTGTATTAAAAACAATAAAATAAATAATATATAATTATATATTTGAACATCTAAGACATCCTCCACATTCCGACACTCAGTTAATATACCCTTTTCAAGTCACTTCCGGTCAGTTGCCTCTTTCTTTCTTTGTGGACCTGAAGATGACCAAAGAATGTCGAAACGTTGTTAATATTCTTATTTATTTGTGTTTCTTTATGTTCCAATTCACTTTGTCCAGACAATCTAGAATATCATAGAAAAGAAAATATTTCCGCTAGTTTTTAGGAAACAAAAATTATGATAATAATTTATAAATCTTGGAAATATTTATTTTTCAATACACAAATATCATAATTTTACTCCTGCATAAACTATATATATTAACAAGCAATAATAATTTATACAAATAATTTACTGTTCAGTAAAGAGGACACAAATGACGTGAATTCATCCTCGTAACACATTATGCCCTAAATTCTTAGCTTGTTAACATGAACTCTGTCACTGGTAAATCCAAACCAATTCATTATATTTGGTAATATTAACTCTCTTGTAATATTTAACGTTATAATCTTTTGAATAAAAAGTTATGCAAGAAAACTTGTTTCAGTTTAGTCATATTTAAGTAACGAAATACGTATCTCTAAGGTGCACCAATGTGATTTCTCGAGAAATACATATTTTATTGTCCACTAAGCAACAATTATAATGTAAAAGGAATACATTTAGAGCTTTGTATCAATCTTTAAATTGTGAGTACTAATGAAGAAAAGAAGGTACTTCTTTCCATAGCACTCGGTATATTCAATACGCACAGGAAATTGACAGATGTATAAATATGAAAATATACGAATATATTTAAGATAAAATCTCGAGTGGTAACTTTCAAAAATTATACTGAACTGACTTCAACAGTTTCTTTTTCCTGGATTGTACTTATGGTTGTGGAAATTTTAGAACCAAAAATTATAAGAAATAATAATAAACACATTCTATAAAAGACTGACATGTAATACGCTGGTAAAACCTAAATAAATTGGATAATACTTGATTTTTAGGATATTCTTTAATTATTCATTGTTTTTGTTTTCAGCGCTTCTAATTTCAATGATATACTTATTACCTTTTTATAATGATATCAATATTTTTCTGTCACACACAATTTAAATTCCGAAGACAATCACAACGAAAGCAAACCTTCATTTTATGAAATGAAATATGAACAGAATTTGTATAATTAGCGGATATTAATTTATTTCTCGTGAAGTTTGTTCTCTAGTTTCTATTGCATGCTGAAAGGTACTTACCGAAACTGCTACAAAGATCTTGTCTTCTTCTAACTTATACTGCAATAGCTTATTTTCAATGTAATATAAAGAATTCTTTTTACATAAAGTCTAAAGTACTTGAAGCAATAAAAGCTATTAAGTGACATTTTCATTTAGTTTCGTGCAGACCTAATGACAATATTACGAGTTATTTCATTGGAGAAGCGAAAGCGATTGTTGTTTGAGAATAAAGTATAGATACACATCTGACGTTTTATTCATATTTCAATAATTGCGGCATCTGTTATTCCAATTTGAATTAAACGAAGCCAATTTTGCAATTTTCAAGTAAGAAATTACTTATCCTGAGGCAACAACGTATTAATTTATGGGTCATATCATCAGATAATATCCAACACTTTTCTTAAATTGTTTTTGAATATTTAACACTCTCAAAGTGGATGAAATAAATATACAAAAACGTTAAACGTCACATGAGAAATAAATAAGGTGTAAATGTTGACCGAGAGTTTCTTATAAAATGTCTAGCACATTGCAATTAAGTTATCTTGTTAATCACAAGAGTATCACATTTTATTGGAAATTTACAATATCCTTATGTTCGGAATGCTTACAAGTCCATGACTTTGACCGTTACTGGATTTCTAATAACTAATGAATTAAATTACTTACTCTCTTAGTGATGCTTCTCATTCTGACTCGCATGAACAAAATATTCTCAAACCCTGAGCTACAGTATAGATTCATATATCTAAAATAATTATATTCTGAAGCTCAAGCATTCCCAAACACTTTGACAAAAAGGCCCAAGAGCATAGTGTCAAGGAAAAGAATAAACTGTTGATTTAAACAAAGTGCTCACCAGGAATACTGCATAATGACAATGTGTCATCCATCTGTTGCTGGAGGGATATAGTCTCATGCTGACCAGAGACTTGTGCAGTTCACATTATTATGTGAAGGAGAGAGAGCTCTTACAGTGGCTTTGCACATGTAAAAAAGTTTCAGTAGTAGCACTGACTGGCTATTTGTTCTGTGGAAAAGTGAGTGTTGTAGTATGAAGTAATTATTTTAAACCATTATGTCAAAAAGAAAAAAATCTGTTTGTTACATTTTATCTTAGGAAAATGTCAACGCATTTAACTTACAACAAAAACACATCAAATACTGTTATCAGTCTGATGGCATTTGAAGTGTTTTAGTAATAATTGGAGTAAAAATGAGAAAATAACACATTATTCTACAATAAATGCTAATACATTTATTATTGAAGAGGCATGATTACAACTATGTTGGCCATACAACAATGGTATTAGACTCACAGTAAGTTTAAAAACATTTCTTATTTTTATCCCTTAGAGCTTTTCCAAGAAATGTACATTATAATACCATCCACATTATGTCTGCTACATCAATTTCTGATGACACTTTTTGTTGTTGTTGTTGTTGTTTTGAATTAAGCACAAAGCTACACAATGGGCTATCTGTGCTCTCTGATGACACATTTGATCAATATCAAAGCTTACGCCATAGATGTGATGGTTGTTACAAGATAGTATTATTAGTTTCACTGAATTTTTGAAAACTACACTTTTTTCAACCCACAAGTTATCCAAAAGGAATTATTGTTTTTCAAACATAACTGATAAATTAAAAAAAAAAGAAAATGGTATCAATACCTATCTTCTTCCACAATGATATGACTTCATTCTGAATTTTTTTACTCGTGCAACTGCTTGGCAGACACAAACCAATATTAAGTGGGATATTGGCCTAAAAATATTGAATACATGTACTATGTTTATATGATCAAAAGATTGCACTATGAATACAAAAGCTTTCATGTTGAATACAATCAATTAAAAATTTATATCTGATTACCAACCCTCTTGTTTTGCAGAATTATACTGAATACAATAAAAATATCAGCAAACTAAGCTACCAAATTATAACAGAACTTTAATAATTATGGTATTTATATTGTTCAAAACAATGAGAGTCCAAGAATGAATGCAAAGATAATCTTTTTTTAAAATCTTACTTTAACAAGAAAGTAAAAAAGGAAGACTTCATTCTGAAGTCCAAGAATGAATGCAAAGATAATCTTTTTTTAAAATCTTACTTTAACAAGAAAGTAAAAAAGGAAGAACTAAAACTGCAAAAGTAACTTACAAAAATAAATAATAAGAATCCCAACAGTTAACACAACAAAACAAAATTTACCCACTAGACCTCACTCTAAAAACAAAGAAGTTTTCACTAAAAACAAAACATAATGTTTGGATTTATATTCAATTAATCAAACATTGAAGTCCAAAGTTTTCAACAAAACAGAAAGTTTAAGCTTTGAACTTATACCTGAAATTAAATACAAATAAATTATGTTACAAGGTTTACTACTCTTAGTTTACTTAACATAATAAAATTGTGTCCAGTTATAGAAAGCATCATAAATCGAGCTTGTAAACATGAACTGTGTTTTTTTTCACAAATAGTTTCTTCTACCTTATTTTAAAACATAAAATCCATTCAGTTGAGTGAAAAATTCAATAATTTGCTTCTGATAATGGGTTTACAAGTTTCAAATCATATCATGACTTTTTTAAAAACTTTCATACCTACATATCAATTCTTTTGAAAGTTTAAAATAATAATGAACCATGTTTGTGTACCAACCACCATCGTTTTAACTTTCCATTAATTTAAGCTCTTATTATGTATAGTTAACAGTAACTATAAAACAGTTCTGTATGACGTTATGTAACTTAAGTTACATTCGATTTTGCTAATTATTTTCTTTACCATATTTACAATTGTGACAATTATCTTTGTTTTTAATTTTATTATTATTATTAATGAACTTTCTGGAGGTTTACTGTACTTACTTTTTGGTTTTTTACAAAAAATTTAATATTATTTATTGCTACTTGTTGCCTACTTCTTTTGCTTTGTTAAATGACACAAGTTAAAGTGGGAATAGCTGTTCTTTCATATAGTATATAACATTTTAACAGATTATTACAAAACCAAATTCCAGATATTTATTGTATAATCCATGTAATCATTTAACTTATTATTTTGTATGATCATAACTTAGTTCTTGGTTGCACTCTTGGTAATGTCCTGTTATCTGACATGACACCTGACCAATGAAATATGTTGTACCATCATGAAATTAGAAAGACATAGGTTCAAGAAATCTCAATAAAAATGAATAAAAACTCTATAACCTGAACACATTTAAAAAGTTGGACCTTTCTTCAACCTTTTAAAAGTGCTCAGGTTAGATGATTTTTATTCATTTCTATGCATAAACAGTTTATCTCATATGTCATGTTTCTGAGATTGTTAAATTGTTAGTTGTTTTACACATTTTTCATTCAACTTATAAATACAATTAAACTTTTATATTTAAAATTCAGATATTTTTTCCTTTTCTACAGATTAAACTTAACAGGTATGTTACAATCTTTGCTAATTTTATACATTAATACACAATTTTATATACCTTAACTACAGACCATCAATTCTGGATCCCTTGTTTATATACATAACATTTACCATATTAATAAGTTCTGTTACTCTAGGGAAAGAAATTCTATCAATTTGCAAGAATACACTCTTAAATTCATGATTTCTATTTGTAAAATTGTCATTATTATCTTCATTATTGGGGTTCGATTTCCCTCGGTGGGCTCAGCAGATAGCCCAATGTGGCTTTGCTATAAGAAAACATACACAATGTTCATTATTAAGTTTTAGAGTAGCTTACTGATAAGTCTGTTATTAAAAATATTTGCTATATCTGTAATACTTATATTTGTACCCAAAGGTTTTTTTCATCAAAATACACCACTAAACAAAATTATCTAGAAATTTCAAGTTTCCTTCGTATTACCCTGAATATTATCTAATTTATTCACTAGTAATTCTTTGAGCTTTTCTCATAAAATATGTTACAGAATTTCTTTTCACTTTGTAAATTGCTTCATTTATTTCATTCTTCTGACATTTATAATTATGCCATAAATCATCTTCATTGCTTTAAAATCTAAAACATTATAATTTATTCAAGGTTTATTTCAAGTACTTTTCTTCTATTTTGATTTCTTTTAACATACTAACTTTTTTTTAAATAAATACCTCCAGATTTTCTTCTGAAGTACAATAGTGTCATTTGCAACACTGTTCATTTTAATTTTATTACTCACTAAAACATTATTTTTTTCAAAATTTGATTTATAGTTTTTTTAACAACTGTTTTTTAAATTTACCAATATAATTCTATGATCTGGTATTTCTTCCTGAATAAAATAACTGGTTACATTTATAACTGTTAGTTTGTGGAAATATGATTTGACTAACTTTCCACATCTCCATTCTGATCTTCTATTAATGTTTGTATTTCACTGAAATCCATTAAACTATATCATATTCTGACAATCATTCATCAGATTGTTTTCAACAGGCATCTTTATTATTTATGCCAACAAGATATACTACATTCCTTCAAGTTCTTAAATAATTTACTAATTCTCAACTTAAGACAATTATAAGAACTATAAATTGGAGGTCCTTAAAGTTTACAACCTTAACAATAATAATACTTCTGCATTTTCTAGACTTAATTTCAATATTTCTAGAGAATTTTTTAAAATTAAAAATTAAAAATCCTCCGCCTCTTCATTACTCCTACCTTTATCAACTTTTCCAAAATCTTTCAAATCATAATTTTGGATTTCATGTTCTTTTTAAAATATCTGCAATTATTGAAGTATCAAACACCAATAAATACCAATATTGTACCAATAAAATGTACAAACATAGTCCAACTTGTTGTGAATATTATTAATATAGATATGTAATAGATTCAAACTGTTACCTTCAGGATATTATAATTTACACTTAAAATCAGTTACATTTTCTAATTTTTTCCTAATTTTACCATATTAATTATTTCTCAGAATAATATCCATAGATTACAACAATAAAAAGAAAAGAAAAAATGAATTAAAAATTTTCAAGATTTGTACCTAATTTTATTTTTATTACTAGATTACCAATTATCTTCCAAAATCATTACCATGTTTGCCCAAACAAATTTGATTTTCTTTTAGTAATTTTTAACCCTTTCAAATTTTTTTGTTACCAACCAATTATATTTCTGTTTAGATAATCTTTGACTTTTTTTCCTCATATTATCTCTAATTTTGTAAATTACTTAGATGAAAATTCATTGAAAGAGAAATTTTGATTCACACTATATGTACCTCAATTTATATGATTTTGTATATACAATAAACTTCAGTTTTGCTCTGTCAATACTGTGAAATAGTCGTTGTTAATGTTAAGACATTTTAAAGTTGGTTTTAAACAGGTGCAATCTTGTTTCATCACAATCCTTACTATTAACCACTAGAATACTAAGAGATTTATAAGAAAACACAGTAACAAAACAAATTACATACACAATGTTTTAACAAAATTGAATTTCAAAAGTCATTTTGCATAATTTACACAGAAGTGCAAATGCTTTTGTTTTTGACTATGTGTGTTTGATGTTGGATAATATCCTTTTATCAACACGTGAATCTTCTCTCTGAAGATAAATGACATATAGAATAGCCCGTTTTCAGCTTTGGCACAAACTTCAACACTGAAGGCTTAAGCCATGATGGATAACATACCACTTTTATTACCTCTTGAAAACAATGAGATGAACATATCAAATGAATTTTATGATGTACATATAGACATATTATTATGAGGGAACTGTTCAAAATGCAGCAGAAGTTCCATTGTTATTATCACAACTTTGCAAATTTCTTCAGGTTATATTTGTTCTATTTCAAAAAAAATATTGCAAATATACAACTGCATACCAAACCTCACTCACATGCTCACGAGAATGGCAGTTATAATACAAGTACATAATACAGTGATATAATTTAATAATACAGCTTACCTTTCCAAAAATCTTCACAAACCAATTACTTTGACAGTACTGACCACTGAACCCTTCCAATGCACCCTGTGGTGCAGATACTTCAATACATTCCTTGTAACTTCCAAGTCAGTGGAAATTCCCTCTTAAGAATCCACTGGTTGGTTTTCCCGCAGCATCAAACACTGAGAATTAAAATAAAACAAATAAGGCGTGCACTCGTAATCCGAGGGTCGCGGGTTCGCGCCCGCGTCGCGCTAAACATGCTCGCCCTCCCAGCCGTGGGGGTGTATAATGTGACGGTCAATCCCACTATTCGTTGGTAAAAGAGTAGCCCAAAAGTTGGCGATGGGTGGTGATGACTAGCTGCCTTCCGTCTAGTCTTACACTGCTAAATTAGGGACGGCTAGCACAGATAGCCCTCGAGTAGCTTTGTGCGAAATTCAAAAACAAACAAACAAACAATGTTAAAAAAACGACAACGTATCTGATTATTTTTTTCAAAATTTCTATTATGATGTCAATTTTTATTTTCATGTTTGTGATGCACACTATTAATAACGATTGGTTGTGGAGATTAATACTCCCTATAGGTAGCATGTTAAGTTATATTAAATGCGTGTCAAATGCAATATCACCATGCAATATCCACAATCTTGTGAGATATTTGGCTGCATGGTCAACCACAGATAGTATTGAAAAACACTCATTTGATGCTTGTGTAAAGTAACAAAATTAAGTGAGTTGATCAAACCTGCGTTTTAGTTCAGTTGTTAGAAAATCAGTCGTTTAAAAATTGGCTTCTGAAGTACTCCTTAAGAGTCGCCGCCATCACAGTAACATGATGCTCCTTTTTCTGAAGAGTGAGAGAAGTTTCTAGAGGGAAGGCAGCTAGTCATCACCACCCATCGCCAACTCTTGAGCTACTCTTTTACCAACGAATAGTGGGATTGACCGTAACTTTATAACGTGAGAGAAGTTTCTACTACTCCTTTTGCAGTTTTGTGCAAACCCTTAAAGATCTTGTGCAAATATTTTGAGTTTTTATTTTTGTGAATTGGATGCGCAATATTTTAACAGTAAAATTTATGGTTTCCGAAATTATATCTTTTGACTAGATGACCACGACCATCTTTACAGCTGTTGAGAAAATATTTAAAGGCACATTCATAATTTGGTCACTCTTTTAACTTGACAGCAAAGAATGTTCCTGTGACTCCAGTTTAAGTAAAAGATTTATCTAATGGTAAAAATATTCTTGCAGGCAGAAGAGATGTGACCTATTAAAGAGAAGAAAAAGAAAGTAAATGGGACAAATAAACTTTACTAAATACATGTTATCCCCATGGAAACATGGAAAGTAATTAACACAAATAGTTGAAGATTTCTGTACATAACAGAAAGTGGAAAATTCATCCGTGACATTAGCCATCATATGACACACATGTGGCACAAGGCAGTGTAGGTGTAAGAAGACAAGGTATGGGTTGGGTAGTTGTTTCTGGCACAGACACAATTTGCTTTTGGTTAAATTTATCCTTATTTCATTCTTAGACAGGTTTTACCTTGTTTTTGAATTCCGCGCAAAGCTACAGGAGGGCTAGCCGTCCCTAATTTAGCAGTGTAAGACGAGAGGGAAAACAGCTTGTCATCACGCGTGGGCTACTCTCTTTCCAAAAAATAGTGGGATTCGTATATATGTAGAAACGGCTCGTTGAGAAATCTTTTTACGTAAAGGAGCGAACAACGTTTCGACCTTCTTCGGCCATCGTCAGGTTCACAAAGAAAGAAAGAGGTAACTGACCGGAAGCTGCCCACATGTTTGAAAGGGGATGTATAACTGAGTGTCGGGATGTAGAGGGCGTGCTTAGATGTTTGAATACATAATTTTATATTATTTATTTTATTATTATTATTTATTATATTATTTCTAATACAGGTATAAAGGTGTTCCTTTGTATTGGTTCATTTTGGGCTTGAGTTGTTGTATAAGTAAAGCTTCTTTAATTTTGCGTTTGTTTGTTTCTTTATTTAGTATTTGAATGTTTTCTGTGGTTATGTTGTGCTTATTTGACTTGCAGTGTTCGAAACCGTCTGAAAATGACTTTTTGTGTTCTTTGAATCTGGTTTCCATTTTTCAACTTGTTTCTCCAATATAGAAGTCGTGGCAGTTATCACATTGTATTTTATAAATAATGTTGGAGTGATGTTTGTCAGTGTAGTTTTTACATAGTTTTGTGCTTTGTTTTGAATAAATTTGGTATTAACTGGAATCTCATATTTTGTTCACAGTTTTGTCAAATGTTGGTTACTTTTTCGCTGATGTCGGGAATATATGGTATACAGAAGTATATGGTTTCGTGATTTTTGTATTCGTTGGGTATATTTACTTTTATTGGTTGATTTTGCCTTCTGACTAGGTGTGTGCGTATAATGTTTTCTACGGTTTGTGGAGGAAACTTATTGATGTTGATGAAGTATTGTTTTATTTTGTCTAATTCATCGTTAATTTTATCTGGTAAGCATAGTTTTATGGCTGTGTTTATCTGGTTTCTTAGTGTGTTGAGTTTTTGTTTTGTTTCATGTGCTGAGTTCCAAGGAATGTATAGTCCAGTATGGGTGATTTTTCGGTTGATTTCTGTTTTAAATTGTGTCTTTTCTCGACATCACTGAATTGTGGGATTAGCCGAACAATATAATGACCCCACGGCTGAAAGGCCGAGTATATTTGGTGTGACAGGGACTCGAAGGAATCAAGTGCCTCAACCACCCGGCCATGTCAGGCCATTATTAAACAAATCAATCCATATATAAACGTAGTGAGCACATTGATAACCTGAAGTTGAACATCTCGGATGAACATTTTATACACAGATGCGACAAGGACACACAGGTTGAGGAGCTCAAATGAGGCAGAGACTAGCAAAAGAACTTCATCGTATAACTCAGCTTACGAGAGGAAAGAAACTGCAATAATCTTGTTGTGTGTGACGAGTGAGATGATAAAATGTCACTGCAGGATTAAATAAAGCACAAATCATGACCTGATTATAAAATATGAGATTATATACCAGTTTAAGAGTAAGATGACTGGTTACTCGATAAACTAACAGCTAAAAGGAGTTGCCACTCCTTTCTCTTCAAGCTATTTTACAACGTTTTACAGGCAGATGTCTATAAGATATCACGTGAGAGTTGCTCGATTATACTACAATAAGGATAATCGAAGTAAGTAGATATATACGTCTAGGATACCAACAGGTTAATACAACTTGAAACGAGTCCTAGTAATTCGATAACATTTCTTAAATGAATTGACTTGCTCTTCAAAATATCAAATTGTGTGTCCAAGCAGGTTATATTAATCGATTGAACAATATGATGATTATTTGATCATATTATACTTAGTAAAGTAGATTTTATTGATAATAGTGAACATTATGGCTTGTAATACATCTGCATTAAAAATAATTCTGTGATTCTCACTTTCAGGTAAGCTTCTTTTACTGGTGCTGGCAGAATCTTTATTTGAAAACCACCAATGATCTCTTTGTGTCTTTGAATATGCAACATTCAACTGGCATGAATATAAAAAATTCTGAGATTTGTATATGATTTTCACGTGCACGACAAGAGAATTGTGATTCTGATTACAAAGAAGATATATTGGTTGTGATAAATCGAATCGAAGAATCCTGGTTAAGAAGCTAGGACACAGGATCACGCAAAAAAGTTGCAGTTGTGTTTCGAAAAACGTAAAACACGAGCGCTTTTGAGTAGCTCACTGGTCTTCTTCAAAAGAGTAGAGTTAATAAATGTGCTGAAATACATAGATACGGATGTTGACATAGATCGGATGTTCAAAATCAGTTGGTCCTGAGAACTAGCCGGTCATGACCTGGAGCTTTTGATGCAGGAGTTTTTTTTTGTGACGAAAATATGTTTATTGTACATAAAAGACTTAAGTGTGATAATAGGTATAAGAAATGTTAATCACTCTTCATAAACGGAAAATAACTGTGAAAGATAGTGGTTTGTTTGTTTTTGAATTTCGCACAAAGCTACTCGAGGGCTATCTGTGCTAGCCGTCCCTAATTTAGCAGTGTAAGACTAGAGGAAAGGCAGCTAGTCATCACCACTCACCGCCAACTCTTGAGCTACTCTTTTACCAACGAATAGTGGGATTGACCATCACATTATACACCCCCACGGCTGGGAGGGCGAGCATGTTTAGCGCGACGCGGGCGTGAACCTGCGACCCTCGGATTACGAGTCGCGCGCCTTACGCGCTTGGCCATGCCTGGCCAAACCAAATTTCTTACAAGATTGTGGATACTGCATTTGACAGGCATTTAATATAACTTAACATGCTACCTACAGGAAGTATTAAATACCACAACCAATCGTTATTAATAGTGTGCATCACAAATATGGAGATAAAGATTGACATCATAATAGAAATTTTGAAAAAATAATTAGATACGTTGTCGTTTTTTTAAGATTGTTTGTTTGTTTTTGGAATTTCGCACGAAGCTACTCGAGAGCTATCTGTGCTAGCCGTCCCTAATTTAGCAGTGTAAGACTAGAGGGAAGGCCGCTCGTCATCACCACCCACCGCTACTCTTTTACCAACGAATAGTGGGACTGACCATAACATTATAGCGCCCCCACGGCTGAAAGGGCGAGCATGTTTAGCGCGACCCTCGGATTACGAGTCGCACGCCTAACGCGCTTGGCCATAACAGGCCAAAGATAGTGGGAAATAGCGAAATCATTCATGTGACTCAATATACAGAAAATAATATCAATGTTGAGAAATTAAATGATGAGTAATACGATTAATATAAATTAAATTTAATTATAAATTTAGTTTCATAAATCGTTTTTAGTTTAGAGACATACCAAGGTCAACAATTCCGGGATTGAGATTAACACCATTTGGTGTTGTAGTGTTTAACGGTGTTAACCGTTAAGCTTTTTTAATTTCTCTGTTTTTACTAAATGTCAAATTTGTCTCTTTACTGGTCAGTGTAATATCTTCAAGAGAATGGCTTGGAATGTTGAAGAATTTTGCGACCGGAAGGTTTTTGACTCTTGACTTATGGCTATTAAAATCTTCAAGTACAGTTATTTTAATTTCATCTGCATATTGGAAGTTGCATCTTTAGTATTGATTAGGTAACAAATATTTTTAGTGGAACAGGCTATGGGTTTAGTGATTTTAAACAGCATTTAGTTGTCTTTATCGAAAAATTGATACGGTTTATGCATGATTTTACATGTTCGGCATTACTTGTTATTGCAAGGATGACTTCTACCTGATGTTAGCTTAAAGCTGACTTTAGCATGAACTAAGATTGAATTCAAAAGTTGTTGTTTTTTTTCTGAGAGAAATGACAGGTACTTCCGTAAAAATGAGTTTTAGCTGATCATTAAGTTGAACGAGGTAAAAGTGTTTTTTTTTGTACTTAGGGTATATTTCTAGTTTTGGGTGATACTGTTTTGTTTATAATCTCATTAAGTCATAGTCTATTTCAAATAATTAATGTAACTCTCATATTTCTTGTACGTCACATTAATTCTTTGAAACAGACTATAAATAAAAGAGCCTCCGATTTAATACGCTCCGTAATTTACGTATTATGGTTTGTTTTAAATAGCCGGAACTTTTAATTTAGAAGTTATTTGAATTTTGATATTGTCATTTTTTTTATATATATTTGCTAAAATTATTGATGCACACAATTTTTTTTTAATATACAAACAACAGTGCAACTTATAATAACGGTTATTAAAAATAATGGTTTATATACATGAGTTTTCTATTTTGTCCAGAACTGAATATTTTATCAACGTTCCAGGACAACAACAAGCAATAAAATTCCGAGTTGATACTGTTACACTTCTTTTAAGCTAGCTAGCTGTCTATTCTTGGCTGGCTTTACACCGCTTACAAGCTTACTTTTTACCAACGAAGATATTTAATGTTCTCGTAGAAATACTAACGTCCAAAGTTAATTCACTGAAATTGAACGGTAAATTTATAAACTTTCGTGGTCAAATATTTGTG
Source organism: Carcinoscorpius rotundicauda (assembly GCA_011833715.1). Lineage (NCBI taxonomy): Eukaryota > Metazoa > Arthropoda > Merostomata > Xiphosura > Limulidae > Carcinoscorpius > Carcinoscorpius rotundicauda. Next base: position 130,613,870 of record CM022393.1, read on the forward strand.
GTTTTCCGACTAACACGCATTTATCATGATTATAGCTTCCGAAGCTTATAGTATACTTATTGTAGCAACTCAAACAATACTTCATGACTGTCTCTCCACGTCTTGCGATGGCTACCTTTTGTACTCATTTGGCGAGATTCTTGAAAATTAACTTGTCAAAAATATTAAAGAAACATTAAAGCTTTCGTAAATATTTTTGTTAATTCTTACACTTGAGATTTTCTACAAATTTAGGGAACAGGTGGGACTTGCGCAATACACGTTTGACAATATACGTTACATGCATTAAACCGAAACAAACGTAGATATTAAAATAAATGTATAACAGTAAACTCATTATTGGCTATAAACAAAACACTATCATCTAAAAACTTGAGAAAGCTAACAATATACTTCGTGAAACTGCCTTAAAACCATTACCTAAAATCAATTTTATCCTATGTTACACTGGTTATTACCTGCTACCCAAAACTGAAAACGTACCCAGGGCATTAAAGAAACACTGAGACAATCCTTGCCAAGTAGTTACTCCAGAAAATCGTTTAATGCTAAGCACATAATAGATTATCCGTGCTGTGCCCACAAGGGATATGGAAACTTGGTTTCTAGCATTTGAAAGTCTGCAGACGTTTAGCTGTGCCGCAGGTGGCCCACCAGGAATTACTTGAAGTAACTCAAGTCTTCCTTTAATGGCATGAGTGTTTCTGTTTTAGTTCACCACCACAGACCTGTAATTTTCTGAACAGATTACGCCTTGTTGCATCTGAGAAGCACAAAATTCAGAAATACAAAAACACATGATCATTGATTTTGGATGTCAGAGTGACATGTTGGTGTAGAGAACTAATCTTCCAACTTTGCATGATTTTGAGATACTAGCAGCATAACGCTTACCTTTTGCTCCTTGGATCACCATCTACTTTACCCTGTGCTTACCCTTTTTCCTGGTAACATGACAGTAATTGGTGATGGGCTTTGTTCTTACGCATTCCTCTAATCCCCTCTTGGAAACAGATGATAACGACAGTGATATAATTATATTCTACTGAACTGCAATAATTTGAGTGCCCTTTACAAATTTCTGCACTTGATTTCTACTAGACTTTTAGACCGCAAGTTGTTATAGCAAATCTCCGTTGCCCATGTTTCCTGCATCCTGAAGCTCAACTTCAGAAGAAGAACAGAGTCTTAGGCTCTGTTTCTCCGTCATGAATTTTGGCTGGATTAGAGATGACCTTCATCTTGAAGAAGCCTTTTCCAATATTGCACTACATTTTCATATTACAACTCTTCTTAAGATAAGACCTTTATCTGGAAAATGCTGTGGTAGTCAACATTTTTCATTTCCCCGCCTCATTGTCAATATTCGAGATCTCCAAGGTACTGGATGAGTTAAATGGTAATTCCCCACTAGCACTTGCTAGTAAGGTACTTTAACAATTCAAGCCACAACAATGACATTTTTAAAAGGAACTTAAGTTCAACATTATGCTCTATGAAATTATGAAAGCACAGAAAAATTTCGAAACTGCAGGAAATTTCATAAAACAAATTCTGCAGACATGACACCAATTTTTTTTACTTTACTTCCTTACTCTGTTATTCTTAGATTTTCTGATTTTTTTACATGTAAAATAATGTTCACTCTGGTAAGAGGTTTAGTAGAAAGAGTATATTGATTTAAACTGAAATCTAACTTCACTGAATTGAGGAAAGAGACTTTGGTTTTAGAGTAAAATGAAATATTTTGTATATTTATGTGACACAAGACGAACAAACACAATTCACTTATTTATATTCACAAAGGTGTTAGATAATTTTACTTCCATAAATGGTGGTCCTTCACTGGGATATCCGTGAGTCTACGAACTCAAAATGCTAAAATCAGGTTTTCGATTCCTCTCAGTGGACACAGCAAATAGCTCAATATGACTTTGCTACAAAAAACACACACACATACACAAATGAAGAAAGATATGTATCAATCAATATTTTGTTTGTTTGTTTTTGAATTCCGCACAAAGTTACACGATGGCTATCTACGCTAGCCGTCCCTAATTTAGCAGTATCAGACATGAAGGAAGGCAGCTATTCATCATCACCCACCTCTAACTCTTGGGCTACTTTTTTAACAGCGAATAGTGGGATTGACCACACAATATAACGCCCCCATGGCTGAAAGGGCGAGCATATTTGAAGTGACTGGGATTTGAGCCCGCGACCATCAGATTACGAGGCGAACGCCTTAAGAACCTGGCCATGCCGGGCCTCAAGCAATATTTGGAAAAAATTCGAGGTAATTATGAATGGACTAAAAATTAACTGCTGCACATTTGCAGAATAAAATCGAATCTCACAGAGTGCATTGTGACACACATATACCTGGATCCATGGATTAAGACAGGATGTATAAATCAAATGACCACTATCTATTGATAATTTACAAACTCGTGACAGAAACAAAAATGTAAAGCTGTTTATTTAGAAGAGGTCCACATTTTTCCAAGACGATCCCCCATTTGTCATTTTGGGTACACCACTGTGATCATCATATAAGTAGAATTAGGGAAGATTTACTGTAGTATTTCTAAACGTCTGTATGAATGATTGTAAAAAAAAACAAATTACTATAGCCTAGGAATTTCCTGAGCGACATTTTACATGCGAAAATAGAGAAATTCCAAAGAAAGATGAATGATTGAAAAGCATGTAACTAAGTTAAGAACAAGGTCACTCCTCTCAAAGTGGTTATCTATATGTTATACACCCCATATTGCACTAAACATGTACAAGTGCAATTTGCTGCGATTTTTGATATACATAAAATATTCATATTCTGAACTAAAATGAATAAACACACTTGCTTGTTTGTTCACATGCCACAGAAAAACTATTTTCCAAGTGGTTCTGTCCTTAAAGTTTATTGAAGTTCACATCTTTTTTTATCTATTCGAGAATACGTTACAGGGACAAATAATGTTTATAAACCAGTTTTACACAGTTGTTGGCAGGGCTGAAAAGCCGCCAGAGAACATCAGAGCATTGGAGCTAAGTCTAAAAAATCCATAAACAAATATTATGGACATAAAAAAGTTATTCATTTTACACCTGCAGCTAAATTTTTTTTATCTCCTACTACTCAGAGTGACAAAGAACAGTATTTCTGCGTGTGATATTCTGCGTGCGCTGGTAAAAGTCTCACACACTTTGTTACTCTTCCTCAGTCGTTGGCTAGTGCCAGGCACAATGCTACCTTTGCAATCAAAAGTATGTGTCAAAGCATTAAAATGGTAAAAAAATCCATCACATGTTTGAGGCACACGAATGTGTTATTAAAATGATTAATAAAACTAAATGTTACAATCGCAATGCATGTTTGAAATGAACACATTTTTAAAAGACTTTTTATTATGTGCCTAATATGTGATGAAAGTTTCCTTTTTATCTATTTGTGTTGGCAGGAGAGGAGGCATTATAAAAGACAAGGTTGTTTGTCTTATCGTTCAGTTAGAAAGAAAACAAATTAATAAGATATATGATACTTTCGAATATTAAAAAAAACAAACATTATCACCCAATCTCAACAGTTTGAGATTCTGCATGGCCAGGTGGTTGGGGCGTTCGACTCGTAATTTGAAAGTCACAGGTTCAGACCTCTGTCACACCAAACATGCCTACCCTTTCAGCGGTGAGAGCGTTTTAAATTGATGGTCAATCTCATTATTCTTTGGTAAAAAATAGTCCAAGCGTTGGCGGCGGGTGGTGATGACTAACTGCCTTCCCTCTAGTCTTACATTGCTAAAATAGGGATGGCTAGCGCAGATAGCTCTCATGTAATTCTGCGTGAATTTCAAAAACAAACAAATCGACAATTTGACTTGGCCTTGTTTTTATGACAAATACAAACAACGATTCAAATGATTTATTAATATTTTTGTTATAACCCTCATCAAGAACAATTTACATTTATTTTCTTCAGCAAGTAGATTGTTTGTAAACGTTCAAAACTCTTTTGTTTCGTTTTCCAAATTTTAAACACCCTTCCAGAAATAATAATGAAGATGGCAATATTTTTTTTACGCAGCTCACCCATTCATGTAAAAACGCCCTCTGCTATACCTCTGCTTGGGAACGTGGCTTAAACGTTGCTGTGAAGACTGGACATCATTTGTCGTTTAATCAGCGTATGATTATAAAACTTTATTTGAAGTCATGTCAGAGGTGGACGTAGCAGAAGAAAATCATCAAAAGTTAGCTTCATTCATGAGAAAAGTTCTAGAAGGTTTTAACAAAATCAGAGGTAAGTCGTGTAATAAAACCGTGAGTAAATAAATGTAAAATGGTTGCGTTATGTATAGAAGGCGGCATCTAGTGTTAGAATTGTATTATAAACTACTTTTTAAAAATACCGAAAATAACAAGCGAATTACGTACCTTCCATATAACTCAAAGCGTCATCTCAAGATGAAATATTATGTAAAACACTCTGCTGTTAAAATAAAAGTTTGCTATTAATGCATTCTAAATTACGTTGCAAAAGTTATTATTGTATTGACTAACACATAAGGTGCAAAGTTTATTTGTACCGTATATTCGATTTTCATAAGATTTTTTGTACTTATTAAACAGTTAACTTGTTTTTCTTATTTGTTTTAGAATTTTCGTGTGAAGCTTCCCAAAAGATTATCAATGTTTGTAGCAATCTTAAAATTCGAACTGGCAGAAAATAGGAAATCAGTTTGTTTTTGTTTTGTTTTTGAATTTCGCACAAAGCTACTCGAGGGCTATCTATGCTACCTGTCCCTAATTTTTCAGTATAAGACTAGAAGGAAGGCAGCTAGTCATCATCACCCACCGCTAACTCTTGGGCTACTCTTTTACCACCGAATAGTGGGATTGACCTTCACATTATAACGCCCCCACGGCTGAAAGGGCGAGCATGTTTGGCGCGACTTGGATGCGAACTTGAGACCCTCGGATTACGAGTCGCACGCCTTAACGCGCTTGGCCATGCCGGGCCTAGGAAATCAGTTAACTTGGGTTATGAAAATTCTTCTTCGCTTTGCATGTTACATTATATTACAAAATTAGAACAGTAATTTTCTAATTGTAATGCAGTGTTTGTGCCATTCCATGAAAAAATAAAATGTAGTTAAGATAAACTACAGGTTGTAGCATCTTCGATATTATATAATTATTGTTGCACGGGTATTAATACTGAAACAAAATATTTATATCAAATGCAAATATATATATATTTTTTTTTCACAAGTGTGTTGCCAAAATATAACGAAAGCAGTTTAATTTGAATGAAACAAAGAGAAACGCTGAGAGCAGTCTGTGACTAACTCACATTTATAACAATTTTATACCCTAATCCATCCAACACGAATATAGCAGTGTTTAATTATGATAAGATCTATGTATTATGCCAGAATGTAAATGCAAGAACAGTTGATTTGAATCTGTTGCGCAAAAAACGCACTCCACAGTTCAGAGTCATGAATAAGCTATAACAGCGGCAGTCAAATAAAATTATTTGGGCAGATAAGAGTAGCCTTAAAGATAGCGCCGAGTGCTGTTGATTAGCTACCTATTGTTTTCCCTTTAGTTTGGTTTTTATTGTTTTTTTTTAATATCGCAAAGCTACACGAGGGCTATCTACGCTAGCCGTCCCTAATTTAGCAATGTAAGACTAGAGGGAAGGCAGCTAGTCATCACCACCCACCTCCAACTCTTGGGTTACGCTCTTAATAATGAATAGTGGGATTTAACGCTCATTATAAAGCCCCCACGGCTGAAAGGGCGAACATCTTCGGTGCAATGAGGATCCGCGACTGTCAGATTCTTTAGTTTGGACGTTCAAAATTGAGACCTTATACGCAAGTAGTTTTTTATAGCTTTGTAGAGAATTTTGAGTCAAACATTACTATAAGATCACGAATCTAATTATTTAAAATATGTGCATGCTTACCAGAAAAAGAAGAGTGTGTAAACTTGAAATTCTAATTTATATATAAGTAATTATGTGCGAAATTGTACTTGCAATGTTATTTCCAGTAAAGGAGAGAGGGCGTAGTTAGTTTAAGGTTTAGTCATTATACAATTTTCTCGTTCAGTTTTTAAAAGGTCCGTAATGAATGCACTTGGGTAAATTCAAATTAATTATTAAAACTTAACATATAATTATTTTAAAGTTGAAACATTCAGCCATAAAACAGGCGAAAGCTCTCATATTTTCTTTTGCAGATGTAAATTTTGTAAAATGAGAAAACTGTCTTGCTATATTTATATATTCTGTATTTATAGAATGAGATGGCTTTTGATGTCTCGGGATGCTCCTTATCAAGGATTAGTTAATATGTTTCAAATATCTGACTAAGAGCAAGCCTTTACTTTTTGAAAAAGAAGAAATATTTTAAACTTTGTTTGAATTTCGTGCAAAGTTACATGACGCTTTATGCGTTACCTGTTTCTAATTTACAGTAAAACATTAGATCGAAGGTGGCTCTTGGGCTACCTTTTATCAACTAATAGTCTCTGCGTTTGAAAAGGCGAGAATGTTTGGTTGGATGGGGGATTCGAACCCGCGATCCTCAGATTGTTAGGCGAGCACCTGGCCATACCAGGCTCGTATGAATGTTAGATTTTACTACTAATAAAGTATTAAACGTAGCTTTACAAATTAATTTTGTTTACAATAACTTCTGATCGAAAGTAAACTGCTTAAACGAGACAAATTTTAAAAAATCAATTCCGTATAAAAATGGATCATAACTCCCTGGTGTCAAGAAAACTAAAATTTTTAATTATAAAGACTGGGTGAAGAGTTTATAATAATATATCAAGCAAACAAGCCTCTCATGGCTCAAGGGTAAGTCTGTAGGCTTAAAACATAAATTTTATACTTGGTGTAAAGTTAAATTTTTGTATGTAAGTTGGGGAAGAGTAAAAATAATTTAACAACTCATCTAACTGTTGTTGTTTTAGCGCGAATTGTACATAATAATCTGTCCACCACAATCAATCGAATCACGTTATAAATAATACATTGTTAAAGGAACATTGGCTACATCAAAAAGTTTCAAGGTAGTATAACTTCAAAATTTTGGTTTTATTAAATGTACTCAGCTTAACTAGTTCACGGATGTGGCTTTAAAGGTTTGGTTTGTTTTGAATTTCGCTCAAAACGACACGAGGGCTGTCTGCGCTAGCCGTCCCTAATTTAGCAGCGTAAGACTAGAGGGAAGGAAGCTAGTCAACTCTTTTACCAACGAATAGTAGGATTGACCGTAGGTTTATAATGCTCCCATGGCTTAAAGGGCGAACATGTTTAGTGTGACGGGGATTCGAACCCGCGAACCTCGGATTACGATTGGAGTACCGGGCCTGGCTTTCAAGCTTGCGGTGTTTACTGTTCTGCACGTGGTAACTTGAACTTCTAACAACTGCCTCACTCGGGTATTACCCCTTTAGATCATTTGGGGAATTACTGACTCGATGTTTAGTTATGAGACCTAGAAATACATAAATTGAATTACCACAGAAGAAAAAAAGCTCACTTAGTGGTTGTCTCACACTTAAATAAGGACGAATGATAGGCTTCGTTTGTGAGAGGGGGTCAGTGTGTGTGTGTTTTTCTTTTAGCAAAGCCACAACGGGCTATCTGCTAAGCCCACCGAGGGGAATCGAACCCCTGATTTTAGCTTTGTAAATCCGTAGACGTACCGCTGTACTACCGGGGGCAAGAGAGGGGGGGCAGAGTGACGTGTAAAATAAAAAATCTTACTTATTTCGATTTATAGATCACTCCACGGGTGTATGAAATAGTTTGAAATATACCCGAGGAAAGAAAAAAACAGTTCCATCTTCGAAGAGAGGGCCCCTCAGTGGCACAGCGGTATGTCTGCGGATTTACGCCGCTAAAAACTGGGTTTTGATACCCTAGATGGGCAGAGCTGAGATCGCTCATAATGTAGCTTTGTGCTTTATTCAAACAAACCAATTAAGTCAAAGAGAGGATACCAGTAACAGTAAATCCAGTATAAGGGATCAATTTTATTTTATTTTTATAATTAATCCATGGAAATTGTGCTTATTGGTGAAATATAGAAGAAAACAAATTGAACATTATGGTCTTTTTCTAGATCATATGATTTAGGCATTAAACCCCAGATTTGGACATCATTACCCTAGTTCATCCAACTGCTTTGAAATGTTATAGATTTACAAATGAATATTTATTACATTATGCATTAAGTTGGTTTGTGTATGTGTATCACTTTCTTTGTAATTTGATTGCCAAGTGTTATATATTTTTATGTAGGTATGTTTTAAAGTAATACACTATGAAATTCTCATGCAAACTCGTAACAGGCTAAGAGATGTTTAATTTCACATATATAATTTTTTATTGCAGTTATCCCACTACCCGTTAAAGCTTTAAATAACTGTTAGTGTAGAAACTATCATTGGAAGACCCTTAAGTGCCTGTAGAAAACTTGAATGTTTCATTTGAACCCTAACTTGCTGAAGTTTCATACACAGATGGTCATCTTCAAGTAACTAAGTGCTATTATGTGTGTTAAGATTGAAAGTATTACACAGATAATTAATGATATACATTAGTTTATTTAATTTCAGGAAGGGAAAAGAAAGATTTTCATTTACCCTTCTGGGACGTTGTAACAATTACAACCGCTGATGAAGAACAGAAGGGAGCATTTGAAGAACAAATTAAAAGAAAGTGTTCCAGTCATGACTTGCCGCTAGGCGTACCGTTCCACGTATTTGCTGATCCACCAGGGATAAAAATTGGTACTTTTCTATGTTTTAAAACTCAGAACTAACTGTGAACAGAGTCAGAGAGTTATTAAGTCATTTACTATAATAACATATAAACTGGATTTTGTGAATGAAGTGAGTGAGTATTTTTCAGTGTAATCACACTAAAAATATTTTATGTAATACACACATACATCACTGTGTATGCTAATTTTTTTTTGTACATTTAGTGGTTTATGAAAACTGAATTTGAAAAACCTATAACTGGTAAAACACTGTTTATTACTAAAGATACGATTTATTTTCTGTTTTTACTTTTTAAGATTCACGTATATATAACTCATTGATTGCTTATAGGTTTGAATTGGAAAAAAAATATTTCTCGAGAAATAAATTGCTGGTCGTAATATATTTAATTATCAAGATATAACAGGTTGAAATGTAACATGTGCATTACAGTTTCAAACAAGGTATGTTATAATCAGTGATGTCGAGAAACCCACTTGTTGAGAACTTTTATATGCAAAAACGGCTGTTCTGGGCCCAGAAAACACTTCAAATAGAAGAGCGAACAACGTTTCGACCTTCTTCGGTCATCGTCAGGTTCACAAAGAAAGGGGTTACTGGTCGGAAGCTGACCACGTGTTTGGGAGGGGTTGTATAATTGAGTGTTGCAATGTAGAGGGCGCGGTTTGAATATATAATTTTGTCTATAATATTAATATAGGTATAATGGTGTTCCTTTATATTGGTTTATTTTGGGTTTGAGTTGTTGTATAAGTTGTTGTAAAGAAGCCTTACTTATACAACAACTCAAACCCAAAATAAACCAATATAAAGGAACACCATTATACCTATATTAATATTATAGACAAAATTATATATTCAAACCGCGCCCTCTACATTGCAACACTCAATTATACAACCCCTCCCAAACACGTGGTCAGCTTCCGACCAGTAACCCCTTTCTTTGTGAACCTGACGATGACCGAAGAAGGTCGAAACGTTGTTCGCTCTTCTATTTGAAGTGTTTTCTGGGCCTAGAACAGCCGTTTTTGCATATAAAAGGTATGTTATAGATGAAATGTTTAAACGTAACTTATTTATTAAACAATCTTAAATTAAGACTTCTTTATTATAACTAACATAGATAATAATAAAACATGTTTGAATGTTTTAGATATTGCAATAAAACTTGTTTTGGAATGAGCACCACATGACACTTTATAGACATAAAATGTAGTACCTGTTATTACGTAAGCTCTCTATAAATTCTTAAGAATAATTAGTGTAGTATATGCACTATTACAGCTACGTAACTAGTTGCTGGCGTTTTGTCATTTCTGTTTATATATTTATGACGTTTACACATTGCTCATAAATGAGCTGAAGCACCTATTTCATATTGGAATCGCGATCTAATAATCGCTTCTCACAAAATGCATCATAAAGTTGACGATTATGTAGATTTCTTGACACAAACTTTGTAGTGATAAAGTTGCTACACTACCTTTGCAGAATTATAAAAACAAAACGCCTCTCCCGTATTTCTACAGCTTTGTCAATTGGATAAAAGGTATGAACACGAAATTATCAAACAGTAGTCACACACATATATATATACATCAACAATGCATGATACTGGTAAATTTTAAAGGTAATTACCATAAAAAAATCCGTGATGACGAGGAAACCCAATTGTAGAGAAAAATATATATATAAAATCATCATTAGGTTCACCGAAGAAGGTCGAAACGTTGTTCGCTCCTCTATATAAAAAAATTCTTAACCCATACCAGCCGATTTTACATATATAATAAAAAAAACAACTAGAAATGAGCAACAAATATTTCAGTTTAATTACGACGCAGATATGTCATTCTATTAACTTTTCCTGTGTGAGACCGTATTTAAACAAACGATGGCGCTTTTTAACCTACAACGTTGATGCTTTAATTGAAAATTTTCGTTGGATATATGAATTTCGTAGTCTTTATGTACGTGGTTTAAATTGCATTTTTTTCACTAAATAACTATGAATGACCGATTATTTTAATTTGTGTTTATTTTATACGAATTTTATTGTTGAATTTATGAAGTATATGAAAATATATGATTTTAAGATTTTTCCTTGTTAAAATGAATGTAAAAAAGTGAAAGCACATGACAAGAGTGGTAGGAAGTCACATGCTTATCGGCTTGCGCAACTTTGGAAATGTTTAGTGATATATGTGTAGAACTAGACGCGATAACGAGAGTATAATGAATGATAATGTTTACTGATGCTTCAATGTAAACATGGTTTTCATTGGACATATTTGATTACAAAATCTGATTTTTTTAAAAGTGAGGTCTTTGTTTTGGAATTTTGCACAAAGCTACTCGAGGGCTATCTGTGCTAGTCGTCCCTAATTTAGCAGTGTAAGACTAGAGAAAAGACAGCTAGTCATCACCACCCACCGCCAACTTTAGGGCTACTCTTTTACCAACGAATACTGGGATTGACCGTAACATTACAATGCCCCCACGGCTGGGAGGGCGAGCATGTTTGGCATGACCCCGGCGCGAACCCACGACCCTCAGATTACGAAGCGCACGCCTTAACGCACTAGGCCATGCCAGGCAAAAGTGAGATCAAACACAGCATAAATGGAATTGTTTTGGGATAACAAAAGTTTAATTAACAGTAGTTCTGTGGTTTTTATGTATTTTAAAACATTAATATACTACAATTTTGGTATTAAGAAACAAAAATAACACAAAGATGGAATTTAAATGGTATCGTCAAGTTTGTTTAATAAAAGTATTTTTTTTTACAAGTTGAGAACAAAAGAAGGTAATTAATTATAATTATTCTTATGATATAAGCAATGACGTTAAGTTTAAGACCAAGGTTTTTTGTCACATAAATATTGTTAAATGTAGTTTAACGTTGCTCTACCCATTAAAGTATTATTTGGGTCACGAATTACATCTATGGAAAGTTTCAGCATGAACATCAAAACCCACAATTCTTTGACATATCTGCTACTCTGTTATTAGCTTTTCTACGGTATATATAACTACGTCTTCAGCTCATGCAATGTCTTCTGAGATTGATGCTTTTGTAAACTGACTTACCAAAGTTCACCTTTCAATTTGACAATTTTTCATTTTGCCCAGCATACTTACTGCTCTCCAAAATATTTTACTTATGAATTATAACCAAATTAGAAGTAGGATTGAACTGAACCTAAATTAAGCTTTCACAACCAGAGATGGCCTTTGTGGATTTTAAGGAAGTATTATGTTTGTGACACCAGCAATCATTTTTTTTTCTCCTTTTGGAAATTTTAATATATATAGTCAACAAAGGACCTTTGAGTCTTTCAAGGCTCTCCTTACACATCCACCTGTGAAAAATCTTTAGCTGATATTAATAAAAACAAACTGTCTTTTATCTAAGTAAATAATTTGATTTTTATAATATTTAATGCAGATTAGAAATGTATTCCAATTCTATGTTTTTATACTGAGAGAGGAAGAAAACAGCATACTGCAAAAAACTTTAAAGGTGTGGTTAATTTCAGTATACTAAATCTTTACTTTACAGGATGTGGAAATTCAACATTTCTTGCACTTGTTGAACTGCTGGATATATATGGAGACAGACTGTACACCTTGAGAGTTTTGTTGATTCATGCTGGTGGACTTAGTCAACGACTTCCCAGTTTATCCGTCTTAGGCAAACTCTTTTCTCCTATTCCAATAGGCCATTCTTTGTTTCAGATGCTAGACTTAAAACTTGCTATGTACATGCCATTTCTTAGAAAGATGCAAGCTGGTGTATTTGTCACATGTTCTGATGACATCATTACTTATAATCTAGGAGAAGGTAGGAAGCAATTTACATATCAGCTCTTTATGTTGCAAAACCACAAATACATAATTTATACACAACCATGGTACCTAATGATGCCTTTAATGGCAAAATTGTGATCATGAATAAATGATATATTAATGGAAGTATAATTATCTTTTTTTCCTCTGAATTCTGTAATAATGAAACTTCACTGAGTACAACATTTTCAAGCATCAGTTATTCAAAACTAGTTATTAAATATTCATACAGTATAATTATATGTTGCAAACATGGACTTTAGTATTGTTCCAGCATTCCTGGCTTATATGTGGGGGTTTATTTATTAACTTATCAACCCTGTTGTCTTCAGACCCACGGAAATGGTCAGTAATCCTAACAGTTTTTTTACTTTTAATTTATCATTTTACCATTTGTTTGTTCATAATTTAAAATGTCAATTTGTATTATTCAACAGCTAAATATTTGTGGGTTAAGGATATCTTAAGAGAAATAAGGTTTGTATGTAGTAAAATATATGGTTAACATTTTTTAACAGTGAAAGAAGACAGTATATTGTAGGAAAATATGGGCCACTGTATGCTAAAATAATAGGTTAATTTATTGTAAAAGAAGTCATTATTTTAAAGACAAAGCAACTTCAGAGATCTTAAAGTATTCTTGTATACCACCTTTCTACATTTTTATCTGAATATCAATTCTCGAGGATAGACTCAGCTTAGTTTCCATTCATTGGAGTATTTGGTTTGGATTCACTTATATCAAATTCATCTGACAGCCTATTATACCCTGGAGGCTTTGGTTTTGATGGTGGATTAATTCTCTCTACTGGATAAAATTCTTCTTACACAGTAATTATTTCATTAGATTTATACTAAATTGGGCACACCAACGAATAATGCCTTTGCTGCTTGTCATGCTACTAAGTACCAAATGCCCAATTTTTTGGTGCCCAGTACCTCACCCAGAAGTACTAGTACCAGATATCCTCAGCCAGGACTACACTTGTCTCTTTCTGTATCTATGCCTTCGTTCACATGTCTTAGTGTTGATTCATGACTCACCTTGTCAAGTCCTATTGGTAGTATGTTATTGGTTGAATTGTTCTTAGTTTCTTCTTTTTATACAATTGGTATCCATGGCACCATGGTATCCATGCTTTTATCACAGTCACTCTTGGGTCAACCTCAAATGACTCTCTTTCATCTGAGAGTGTTGCCCCTTCATCTTCATGTGTAAGATTTATCCTTTGGTCACCAATCTGGTTTTTCTGACCACACAGCCCTTCTTTTTACCATTTGCATCTCCCTTCTACCCATTCTGTCTATCACTGATAGTGGTGTGTTTTCCACTGCTGGTTCACCCACCACAGTCTACTACTGGACCATACAACTACTGCCCACCTTCAGGTTTTCTAGCCCTACTTGTTCAACCAAGGTCTGTCAGTTTCTACCATTGTAAGCTAATGTATGGCCTTGTTGTATATTTTCACCTTTTTTGCTATAGTTTTGTCTTTCCTCACTTGATCTTTCCACTTTATTTCAGTAATTCCTAATTTACTGCCCCATTTGTTCAGCTGTTTTGCTCGACTGTAACATTGATGCGGTTCTTTTCAGTGTTAACCAGGTCCTGTCTGAACCATTGACCACTTGTTCCTTATACTGTCTCTCTTTTAAAACTTTTTTCTTGTGGTTTCTGTTAATCTGATCTTTATGCATTGGGTGCCTTCTGTACTTTATTCCAAAGTTATGTATTATTTATAAAGTGTTGTTTTAACTTTGTTCATATATGTATATTTATGTATATTGCTGTCATGATCAGTAGTTTGTATTATTTTTTTTAGTCTAATAATAATTGATTAGTAACTTTACTTCCATTATTTTTACTTAGATATTAATTACTAACTGACAAGTTACTAACTGGTAAGTTTACAGAAAACTCATAGATATAAATACTATGGCTATAAATCAAACAAGCCAACAATATAAATACAGGCACCATAGACACTATAGTTTCAAAAATGGAAAAAAGAAACTGTTATACCAAAGGAGTTAAAAAGGTGGAATAAAAATACATCAGTACGATCTTCCTTAACTGGAACACTTGATAAAGTAGAAACTTAAAAAAAGATAAACATTTGGAATAAGCAGAAAGAAAAACAAAAACATACAGCCATAATCCTCTTTGTCAGAGGTCTCTCTGAAACAGAGAATTTGTAAACAGTATAGTCAGAAAATGCATTTAGATGCCACAACACAATACAGTCAAAATGAGTGCATGTCTGAAGACCCAATGAAGAGAGAGAGAAAAACAATCACCACTTATATCATTTTCTATGACTGTGGATATCAATACATTGGAGATAAAAAAACGCAAACAATAAAAAGTAGGAAATCCTTGAGTGTAATATGACTCTAATATTGATATATCATTTTGTCAGAAAAGTAGACCTTACAGCAAAGTTGAATAATTCTGAAATAATAGGATATTAGTCACATCTGAGAAAAAGAAAGTAGCAAAGAGGTCAGCAAAATCTGACTATATCTGAAAACATTCATACAACAATTTGGTTGAAGTTCCAACTGGGAAAACCTCACTTGAGTAAAAAACATACTAGACTTCTATCAAGAAGATCCAGGATCAAATCCCAGCCATCACTAACACAGAAAATTATCCTTCTGAGAACTTCCCAGAAGACAGCAACAAATTAGCATAAGAAATACTGGACAAAAATGTGTTAGTAATTGTTGTTTAATTAATTAATAATAAAAGTTACAAACTAATGAATAGACTAAGGTGATTGTATATGATACTAAATATGACCATATTTGACATATGATAATTGCAACCATACTGTAAGTACTTCAATGCAATTTATAATCTTAGTCACCTTTAAGATTTTACTTTTGGCATAGAATATGAAAATGAACCTGCTTGGTCGTTTACAAAACCTGGATTCACTGCTCTTGCACACCCATCAACTCTTAATATTGGTGCAAAGCATGGAGTCTATGTCCTACCTCCTTTGGAATTCACTTCTAAAACATGCTTTCTCAGTTCTTGCAGTCTAGTTCTACAAAAGCCCACAGAGACAATAATGAGAGAGAAAGGTGCTGTGGTTACCATATCCACTCCAGGTAAGATTATACATGTTTTAAATTTAATGCCAATATAGCTTTCTCATGCAATGATTCCATTTTCAACTGATGATCATTTATTTACTCTAAAATACAGTTTTCTTTTAGCTTTGAATATGTAGTTAATTCTTCATATTGCCTATTGTTTATTGTTAAGGAAAAAAATATTTCAATTACATATGTGTATAGCATTTGGTTTTGTATTATGAACTTTGTGTGTTTTACTCACATGATTATCTTTGAGTAGGTTATTATTACATGCAAAATAGGTCATTATTACCTGCAAAAATTTTCAATGTGAATAGTAAAACACTGTCAATATTAATTTCTCCAAAACGAATATTATTAATTCAAGTAACTTTACCTGACATGCATATATATGCACACACAGTTTTTAAATACTAATATCGTTTTAATTATCACATGAACAAGGTGTGTTAAAGTCACGGCTTAAGTGTGATTATTGTTGCAAACTCATGGCTGAAATGTATTATGGAGCACTAATTAAACAGTCGTTCTTATTTCTTAATCTGGTTTAATTTTATATTTTGCTCTTTATAAACAACAGAATTTTTAAAATATATTTTATCACATTCTTTGCATAATAATTTGCATTTATGTAATGCTAATTGATATGTGCTTTGACTCTTACAGAGGGTGATGAGGAAATTGTATACAGTGATAGTGCCTTCTTCTTTTCCACTGAAGTAACAAAAAAAATGATTGATTTCTGTAGGGCAAACAAATCTTTTAACTGTGAAATTGATGCCTATGGAGATTTCCTTCAGGCATTGGGCTCACATGCTGGGCCTGATTACATTTACAATTCATCCACTGTAGTAGATTCAACTGAGGACCTAGTCTTGGCCCGTCAGAGGATCTTTCACTTACTACGTGGTTGTGACTTGAATATTGTTGTATTACAGCAATCAAAATTCTATCATTTGGGTACCATGACAGAATATGTTGAGAATCTCTGTACCAATTCCAGTTTTGCTAGAGAACTACAGCTTTCAAAATTTGTGGATTCTGCTTTTTGTGGTTCTAGTGCAGGAGAGCACATGATTAATGGTATTGTTATTCATTCTCTTGTAAACAGGAGTTCTCAAGTAAGTAAAAATTCAGTTGTGGAGTACTGTGACTTCCAAGTACCAACATGTGTTTCAGAAAAATGCATTGTGAGCAACTGCAAAACAGGAAGTCTTGTATCTGGTGAAAGTTTCATTAAAGTTCCATCATTCACTTTGTTTCATACAGTGGCAGTTATTATAAGTGGTCATCATGGTTATGTTACTGTTGCATTTAATTTTCATGATGATATTAAGAAAAAATATTTATGGGATGAAAGGGGTAAAGTAACATTTTTTAATAAAAGACTGGAAGACATTTCAGCTTCACTGTTTGGAGTAAATACATTGAAGAACTGCTTTGATTCCAAAGACAAGTTATGTTCTTTGTGGGATGCTAAACTGTTTGAAGTTTGTTCTACCATGGAAGAATCATTTCGAGAGACTCTTCAAATGGTTAATGCAATAACTGGATGCCTTGATACCAATCACACTCTCTATACAACATCTAGATACAATCATAAGCTGTCCATGAATGAAATTCTAAAATTCAAAAACATAACAGCAATGCTAGATTTTCGTCAGAAACTACACGAAGAAATTGTGAAGTATAACTCCACAAGTTAGTGGCTTAACCTAAAGCATTGTAGGCTAATTTATGGATTGGTATGAGATATTTTATGATTTTTGTTACTTTTTTTGTCTGTTTGTATTTATTAAAGATATTATTGTAATGTTAGAAATGCAATAAATAAATTTTTCAAAGGTTTATCACAATAATGTTATTATATAATAAAGATCAAATATCTGTAATTTTTAATTTATGAAAGTGAATTTTCAACTTGTTATTTTAATGTTAGTTTCATATAAATTACATTAAATAGGCATATTACCAGGTTTCTTGTAGTTTTTGATATTACACTGAATTCTGAGTTTTGTGTTTGAAATTTATATTTTAAAATGTTGAAATAATCTCATGAACTTACTATATTCTGCTATGATGAATTGGAAGTCCATGAGGCAACGAAAATTGTCTTCTTCTGGAAAGATTAAATTTATGTAGGCATTTCAAGAATTAAAGGAAAAAATGACAATTATTTGATCACCAGATATTCCTGTGTTTGATATTAAATTAATTGTATTGCCAACTCCATATGCCATTTGATTAAAGGAGTAAAAGGAGAAAACAAGTTTGTTTGGAATATGCCAAATGAATCTGAGGATGAATCCTTTGCAAAATATTTTAAGAAAATGATTTTAGAAGGTTTATCTCAGAATGTTTTTATAGCTTTGAAATATTTGTGGATAAGAAGCATTTGTTGATAATTACACCGAGATTTATCTTATATGTCATGAAATACTAAATATACAAACATACATCTTAAACTGTGGATCATTCGATAATTTATTGGAGGTAATTAATAAAGAATATGTTTTATATTGATATGTTAAAATTTAGTATTGCCATAGAATCTGCAGAATTTTATATTCCAACCCAGAAATGTCTGCTAAAAAATCATTAATTAACCACAAACTGTTGAGACGTTGATGAAAAATTTTTAAACAAAGCTTTTTTTTCTGAAATAATGATGCTACAAATGAAAAGTTACAAAAGTTTATACCCAGTAAAATGCCTTAATGGATGATGTTAGATGGAAAATAAATATTTTGTAACTTGGTGAGAACTTATTTTTATGGATCTATTTTAGAATTTGATTTTTTAAAAATATTCCTTTAATTCCAGTTTATTTACTTTCTTATGAAGTGTATGATACAAGCAAGCTGTATTTCTCTTACAAAATCTGAATACTATAGTAGAATTTTATTATGACATTATTTTCCGTTTCTGCATTATGATTTCTGTCTGACAAACAATTGAGTGTAATATTGTCAAAGTAATAGGATTGAGATTTAGAAATTGTACTTTCTATTAACTAAATGCAACCATGGTATCATTACATCTCTAGAATATATTTAATGTTATTTAAAGTGCATCATATGAAAAAAATATTCAATTATCACTTAAGCCAATTATTTACCAGTTTAATGTTTGATATGATTCATTGGTATTCCGGCATGTTTTGTAATTGTTCAGGTTATTTTGTTGAGTAATTTTTTAAAATCTTTAAACTGTACAATTGTACACATAATAATTATTCGGTGCTGTATATTCATATAGTTGGATCTTTGTAATGATTTATTAATTTTAAAAGGTTACATCTAGATAACAGTATTAAAGTTAAATTATGAAACATTATTAAACACAAACTGTTTTGCTGGAATGTAGTGTGAGGTTATTGTTTGTCTACTGCATAACACATTGGTTTATCATGGTGCACTACTTTCCACAGGGTTGATTTCTAATGAATCACTTGCATTTGTACTAGAATTTTTGGGGTTATAGGAAATTGTAATTTTATGAATATTTCTCTTGGTTTAATTTCCTTTCAAGAAAATGGAACTGAAAAGTTTTCTCTTACAAAGTTCTGTAAGATACTGTTTTTTCTGGCAGAACCATTTTTGAAAGGCTCAAACTTAAAAATTTGCTTTGCATCTATGGCATCCCAGATGGAGAACAATAAATGTAAAATATAAATTGACTTTTATGCAGCTAGATATTTGAAAGTCAATACTTTAAACAAAGACATACATTGCAAAAAATGAAACGCCGCTTATAAACTAGCGTGTTAATATTTGGGAGTGTCTAACAGAACCAATTATTCACTTCTTAAATCTAGCCACTAATAAATTCGTTCAGATTCTGAAATCACAGGCCACAATATTTCATTTAAGGATTTTCAGACTTTGAACTCAATATTAAACAGTCTACTCAATGCTAAAGACTGTCTAACCCTTATTGATTCACAAACCTGTTTAGATCTTGAAATGTTTTAAATTTTCACATTTAACTCAGCTGTTGAGAAATATATATCTAAACATTCTTTTATCGACCCACTTACAGCTTTTCTTAATATCTATGTAAACTAACGATTATGTTATTATACGACAATTTTAATAATCATCTTTGTAACACGATTTTCAGATTTCACTGAAGATGGAATTAGTTATTCCGAAATGTTCCAACCTCGTAAGGAAAATGTCCTATGTTTATAAAATGTAATTGTATATTTTTTTTTAAAAATGAGATGTAGCGTATTATATTTTTACTTTTCATTTTCAATTTACTTTGTTCATTTTCGTCCAAAACTACTCGATATCTGACTGAACTAGCTGTCTCTAGTTTGACTGTGATAAACTAGAGGGAAGGCAACCAGCGAACATCACCCACCACCAATTTTTGAAATATTCTAATCGAATAATGGGATTGAGCGTAACATTATAATACCCTCAAAGCGAAAAGGCGAAAATGTTCGGTGATGAGATTCTAACTATCTATCGCAAGTTCACTCATGGAAATAATTTATTACACAGATATTTTGATATGATATTGGACAGACTTCACTTAAAACTTCGTAACTTCTTTACATAGTCAGACTGTAAAATATGACTTTTCCTACTCTAGCTGTACCAAAGTTGGGTAGAGCGAAGATCAGTATTGTTTTATCGAAGTTTCAAACTTATTATGCCAGGTGGTTAAGGCAATCAACTCGTAATTTGAGGGTCGCGTGTTCGAATTCCCATCACACTAAATATGCTTGCCTTTTCAGCCGTGACGGTCAACCCCACTATTCGCTTTTTCTCTAGTTTTACACTGCAATATTAATAGAGCTAGAGATTTGTGTGATCTTATAGTTTAATTCGATATAAAATATCATCATCTGGTGAAAGCAATGACAAATAGCAGCAACTGTTTCTTTCCTCTTTTTGAAACACTGTGTATCTCAATTAAAAAAAGGCATTTATGATTGGGTATAACAAAAAACGTCTTCACGGATATTAATTTATCCTATGTAATATTAATGAAAGCCACGAGTAAGTCTACTTTTACAACTAAACGACTTGAAACACTTCATACAGTTCATTTCCAATCAATATTCAACACTAATATTTGGCTATAACAGTAATAAAAACAATTTGTAAATGTAAAGTGATGTAGGTATGTCAGTGCAATAAATAATACAGATAGGAATATAAGGATGATACAGTTATTTACAGGCAGGAATATAAGGATGATACAGTTATTTACAGGCAGGAATATAAGGATGATACAGTTATTTACAGGCAGGAATATAAGGATGATACAGTTATTTACAGGCAAACCCCTACATGACTGTCAGATCCAAATTTCTACTTCTGTTTCATAGTAATCACAAATTTACAACCGTAATTAAACCAAATAGAAAACTACTTCAACAATTGGAGAACTGAGATAAATGTCTCCAAAACATAATCATATTATTTACAAAATCAACCAAGACAAGCAATTATCTCACAAAAATTAAACATCAATAGAATTTATCAGGCAGCCATATCTGCCAAACTCTTGGGCCAAGCCTCAGATTCAAGTCTAAAGTAGATTAACATGTAAACGAACTTAGAAATAAAATACGGATTAGAGCTGATCATGAATGACGTCTGACTGGCAATAACAGAGGCTCTACAACCGAAAATATACTCAAAATATATGAAACCTACATACACTCGGTGGCTAAGTCGTGCTTATGGCCTTCGCTATCCTTTTCTTTTGCAACGTACGACTATACCAAATATTAATAATGTAGCTCTTAACAAGCTTTAACCACAGACGCACTTTTGATGTATTTTTGATTAACTTTCTTTTATTTCGCTTTCTTTATAGTAAATAAAAACAAAGTATTATATAATTATAACACAGTCATTGCTATGATATACAGGGTAATGGTAGTGTTATTCAGTTTTACTTCAGCGTAACCCAATGATCTAAACCTGTATCAGTTTCTGAGCTTTCTTATATTATTAACAGTCATTGAAGTCCTATAGTATAAAAGCTCAAGAAACTAACAGTTACCTATTTTAAGCTTTATGTTCGGGCTTACAACTCTAGAAATCGGATTTTGATACCCGTGTTGGACAAAGCACAAATAACCCATTGTGTAGTTTTGTGCTTAACTTCAAACAAACAAATAAAAAGAACTATTGAGCATATATTGCCCTCAAGTTGGTCAAGTAAAATTTATTGTCAATTAAACATGCATAACTAAATGTACTGAAATATGCCAGGAGATACAAATACATGTATTACGATTTAGCTAAAGATGGAGACTTTTTGTTTCATCTTTGTATATTTCTCATTGGGATCTCCCTCAGAAACAATACTTTTCAACACTGTCATGATTTCCTCGTCCGTCACTTGTTTTTCATTTTCCTTGGTTGACGTCTTATTGCTGTCTTTATTTGGTTCCTTCAAAGAAACAGTAGTTCTTAACTGCTCCATGTTTTCCTTTTCTGTGACTTTCTTTTCATAAGGTTTGGTGGACACAGTCTTCTTAATTATGATGGCATCTTCCCCATCCAGTCCAAGTGGTGAGTAATTCTTGGCTTCTTCTTCCTCAGCAAATATTAGTACTGGTAAAGACACGCAGTTATTAATTTTGCAACTCTGATGTAATCAAAGGCGTATTTAGGTAGAAGTTAGAGAAGGCTTAGCCCCAAAGTCCATGATCTTAATGGGAGCTTACTGATAATTCTGTTATATGTAAAATTATATGGGTGTAAAATCCACAGAAATTAATAGCCCCTTGGAAATAATAATTCTAAGCTAATGATATATTTGTAGGGAAACTGTGAATCCAATGTTCTGTCACCAGTAAAGTCAAAGAGATGCTTTTCAATCACATAAACCCAAGACTGTGGAAAAGTACAATGACCTAGGCTGTCATGGGTGAAACCCAGTAAAATAACCCAAAAGTAAAATTGAACACTATACTGCTGGAGATCAGGTCTCAATACTATGTTGGGCCGAGTGCAGATAGTTTTTTCTGTAGTTTTGTACTTAAGTGCAAACAAATTGATTTGGAGAAGTAAAGTTGTTTACTACTCATAATAATGTCTTTTATACACCAATACGCATAACAGAAAGTAAATAATATTAAGTATTACAAAACAACTACTAAAATACCACAAAAACATGCTTTTGTCAACAAAGATTAATAATTATCTCTAGACTTTTGTATAGAATGTTATTAATTACACCATTAAAGTTACTTACAAAGTTGAATATCGTATTCAGACAAAGAATCAACCTCTCGTGTTTTTATTCTAGCACCTCTTGTTTTATGCCGTTGGTGCAATATAAATCATTTAATGACAATAAAAAATAAGAAAGCCTAGACAAGTAATCCTGACATTCAGTTAGTGTCTAATCATCAATAAATAATACAATAGATAATCCTGTGATTTCGTACAAATGAAAGTTTTTGCTGTTGTTTTGTTTAATTGCCTAAGGGATTATCAGTAAATATAATGCATTAGATGGTTTGAGTTAAAATCTCACCTTTAACACCCGAAGGATTGTTGTTGTTGTTGTTGTTGTTTTTAGAATTAAGCACAAAGCTGCACAATGGGCTATCTGTGCTCTGCCCACCACGGGTATCGAAACCCGGATTTTAGCGTGTAAGTCCGCAGACATACCGCTGAGCCACTGGGGGACCACCCGAAGGATTAGATAGCATAATTCAAGTCAAACGAAAGCAATAAACCTCACAAAGTAAGTTAACAGGTTCCTTAGGCTGTCTAAATAGGAACCTTCCGTTGGGCAACCTTGGTTACATCTCCTAAAATCAGGATAACTGATAATAGAAAGTAAATTTAGAATGTTAAGTAGTACTATTGTAATTTATGTAAGATTAGTATTACATACATATCGATAATATAGATACAAATCTTTGTAAAAATCCGTACGACCAACAACTACAATTACATTTCTGTAAATATACGGTAACTGTAAAAATTAACACAAAAGACTTGCTTCGTTAATTATTCATTCCACAACATGTTTAAAGATACAGCTAATTAATGACGCATTCAGTCCAATAAAAAGACACAATACCATCTTTGTTTTAGACCGATATGTTTCGCAAATTCTGTTAACACGAAATAATCAAGTTAATTTTTTACTGATAGAACTATAAAAACTGGTATCATCGAATCTCTTGACTTACCCATAACCAGGATATTTGGTGTTCATGATTGAGATCAGAGAGCTTTTGAATTTTCACCCATGGTTATTTTTTTCGTGGGTTATTTTCTGTATGTATGTTAAGAACAGAACTTGGAAAACAACTGATAGTTAATTGTTGTTATGAAGAGTGATTATTATTGTTGTATTATTATTATATTAATGGCAAGAACAACGATATGTACTTCTAAACCAAACTTATTCAGTTGAAGACAGCAAAGAAGGTTTTAAAAGTTGAAGAAAAAAACTCGTGTAAAAATATTTATTAAATAAACGTTCGAAAGAAAATAGTGACAAACATCTAATTTCGTATGAGTTTTTCTGGAGGCTTGTATTTAATATTTTCAACAAAATATAATTTCAAATTAAGGAAGCATCGAAAGCAATGCCTCTTACATACATGTAAAAAATAATTCTAGTACGGTAATTTGGGAGGGATATTTGGAAATTAGTTGATGTATTATAAACGTAGGAAAAGCTTTATTACTCCATGACTATTGGTAGTTCTTAGAAACCGTCCTATACTTTTATACTTTTTGTTAATACATCAGTATCATATTAATCAGAGTATGATTAAAACTAACAAAGCTTCAGAACATTATAATTTATACACTGCTATTTTAATTTCTAGTACATAACCCTTCAGTATGTCAATGGACTCATACTGCTAAACACCGGCTTTCAATCCTTGTGGTCGGCAGAATACATATAGCTCACTGTGTGCTTTTATGTCTAATTCTAAATAAAGAGTTATAGTATGCATTTTTGTTGTTATGCTAAGTCATAGCGATTTTGATTAGCAGGCATTAAACTCGCACTAGATATTTGGATGGAATGTTTACACGAAAAATATGTTGTTATTGATTTGTTTAATGTTGAGTTAAAGTCTTTAACAAAGTTTAAAGTTTTTTAACGCATTTTCCTGAGAGACTTAAAGGGAAAAATACGATATGAAGATGAGGTTTGTTTGCTGTCAGTGGTTTTGTTATTTGTATTTGATATATGTACACCCATGTGCAAATTAATTGAAACAAATGGTCATTTTACAATATTTTCAGCATGGCGGCCTGTGTAGGCTCACTGGACCCACTGATATCCTTTAGTAATCATTTTTTTTTACACAGACGGTGTCATTAGCTGTGTTTTGCAGTACGGTCGATCTATTT
Organism: Carcinoscorpius rotundicauda; assembly: GCA_011833715.1. Lineage (NCBI taxonomy): Eukaryota > Metazoa > Arthropoda > Merostomata > Xiphosura > Limulidae > Carcinoscorpius > Carcinoscorpius rotundicauda. Next base: position 130,639,000 of record CM022393.1, read on the forward strand.
TTCGGATGTATGACGAAATTTTGAGAAATATTACGTCATTCGAAATTGCGTTAGAAGGGCAAGGAAACCAGTCAAAACAACTAACCAACTCAATGAAGAAAAAACGGTATCAATGGTGTATGAAATACGAGAAATGGACGCAAGATCAGTGGAGGAAGGTGTTATTTAGTGACGAGACTCATTTCTTCGTACAGGGTTAAATAAGTCTGCATGTTCGCAGATCTCTAAATGAGAAACTTCGATGATTTCACATCAATCAGTTCGTAAAGCATCCCTTGAAAAAGATGTTTTGGGGCTTTCTCAGCTACTAGGGCGTCGGAGGTTTACATATCGTAGAAGATGTGATGCGAGGATTACAGTAAATCGAAGTTTTGCGGAGAAGAGTCGTTCCATAATTGAAAAAGAGATTTCCAGATGGATCTGGCTCCGTGCCACACATCGAAACTTGTAAAGAATTTTATGACTACAACGCGAATAAAGGTGCTGGACTGACCTGGAAACTCTCCAAACTTAAATCCTATTGAAAATCTTTGGGCGATTTGTAAACAAAGACTTTGGGGAAAAGACTTTATTACGAAAGATAAGCTGTTGATGCCATAACTGAAGTGTTCTACTGCCATCCAAAAATTAGTAGAGATTGCAGTCAACTCATGGACTCGATGCCAAAGCGGATTAATGATGTTCTGAAAAATAAAGGCGGTTATATCATGTATTAATTTCTGAGTAATTTTTGGATTCTCAGAAATAAAGCGCAAAAACTTGAAAAAATCGTAATTTTCGGTCTTGTTTCAATTAATTTGCAAAAGGGTGTACTTTTATATTTTTTATACTCATACCAGTGTGAGCGTAAATATAATGACTAACATTTTAAAATTTATTCTGCAGTGTACAAATGTAATACATTTGCAATTTACTCTTCATTTCTTTACGCTTATACAGTGCTTGCTAACTGGCAATAATGTGCAGATAACACTTGAGTAGCTTTGCGCAAAATTCAAAAACAAACAAACTGGCAATAACTTTCATAAGTTTACTTTCGAATTTTATCTCATATTTAAAAACCTGTAGCGTGTCTGTCATTGTTTCATAGCGTCGGAATTTATAAATGCTAGGTTACTGAGTTTCTAAAGTGTTTTAGTATGAGTTAGTTGCTGTACAATCGAACTCAGTATGTTTGAAAATAATGATCTCAGTGGTACAAGGTATGTTAATGTGGGGGATAGTTATTATTTTGAGATTGTTTCGATATAATAGAACTATTCCACGAGTATTACATTCTTTAGTTCATGTATTATTTATATGTAGGAAATTTAAATCGGCTGATTTTTTTAAAAAATGTTTGGCTTATGCTTATGATATTCTTCTTGTATAAAACAACAAATAATAAATAAAAAACAAACATGATATTTTCTTATTTTTTTAAGTTCCCTAAAATGCCTATGAAAGTACCATGTGGTGTAGTGGCAGATCACCTAGCTTTGTTTACATCCCAAATCCTGGTTATTCTATCTACGTGGATTTTTATTGCTTTTATACTATAGTTTCTGTGGGTCTTTTATTTAAAATGAAATATTTTTTATCTGTTTATACAATTGTCAAATAGTTAATAATTATTATTATTCAGGGGCGAACAATCTAAGTTTGTACTTGAAGAAGAAATGTCCTCATATTGAAAACGCTCACGTTATCGGATATCGTATTTGTGTGTTAAACCGGTTTCTTGAACCTATCTGTTTCCCTAAGATTATTATTGTAAACATTATAAGACATTTGTTGTCTCGTATTAAAATATGTTTTGTTATTTTCTCCCCAGGTAAAGCAGTCAGTATTTTAATCTCTATTTATTTCTGGTTAATATAATTAACACTGTGATATCTATAAGAATGATTTTCAGTTTATTCGCTTCAGCTACCTTGAACTTTAAGTGCACTGATATATAATTATACAAACCATAGAAATCTAGAGAGAGAACTTAATTACCATTTCACATAAAATAATAATTTCTTCTACAGATCTTTTAGCTAATTATTAAACATTTGAATATATAGTGTGGTTTCAATTGTTTTTTTGAATTTAGAGCCTAAATTTTATGCTCGGTTGTCTTGTGAATTATGCCTTCTCTTTGACTTACTGGCAAGCATAAATACAAATAAAAATAAAGTATTTTTGAAACTATAATGGTTTTTCTTAACATTTCTCTTGTCTCCTTCAAGCATTTTTTATTTGTAGTAGTAATTTGTTCAGTTGAAAAAAGCCAACACAATTTTACAAACACTTTATTCCTACCTACGTAAAACCGACTCACGCACACCGCAAATATACGGCATCCCCAAACCTCATAAACCAGATTGTCCATTACGACCAATAATGTCAACATATAAATTGTTTAATTACAATTTTGGTAAATACATAGCATGGGCATTCTCCAAATATGTAACATCAGCCAGCTCATTCATCAAAGACTTTTAATTTCAAGTCTAATCTAAATCAACTTAATCATAAAGCCTTAATGGCCAGTTTCGAGGTTATATCCCTCTTTACACAAGTTTCAACAACAGAAGCCTGCAAGATAGCCTTAGAACTCTATATCCGAGACCCTAACCCAACTATACGCATTCCCAGTAACCAGTTAGCAACCCTCATAGAATTCACCACAATAAAGACAAATTTCGTGTTCAACAACCAAAACTATATTCAAACAAATGGCCTAAGCATGGGCAACCCAGTATCACCAGTTCTAGCTAATATTTTTATGACACAAATTGAAACACAAGCCATTAATACAGCATTACATCCACCACTATATTGGTACAGATATGTAGATGACACGGTTGCGGGATTCAAATCTACAGAACACATACTTAATTTTTTCAATCACATTAACTCTATACATCCCAACATTAACTTCACATGTGAACAGGAAGAAATCAATCAAATATCATTTCTTAACCTCAAGATTATAAGAACCGACACACAACTCAAAACAGAAATCCACCGAAAAATCACCCATACTGGACTATACATTCCTTGGGACTCAGCACATGAAACAAAACAAAAACTCAACACACTAAGAAACCAGATAAACACAGCCATAAAACTATGCTCATCAGATAAAATTAACGATTAATTAAACAAAATAAAACAATACTTCATCAACATCAATAAATTTCCTCCAGAAACCGTAGAAAACATTATACGCACACACTTAGACAGAAAGCAAAATCAACCAACAAAAGTAAATATATCTCACGAATCAAAAAATCACGAAACCATATACTTCTGTATACCATATATTCCTGACATCAGCAAACAAATAACCAACATTTGGCAAAAACTAGTAACAAAATATGACATTCCAGTTAATACTAAATTTATTCAAAAACCAGGCACAAAACTGAGGTCTATACTATGTAAGAACTGCACTGACAAACACCACACCAACATTATTTATAAAATACAATGTGATAACTGCCACGACTTCTATATTGGAGAAACAAGTAGAAAAATGAAAACCAGATTCAAAGAACATAAAAAGTCACCACACGTTTTCGAACACTGTAAGTCAAATAAACACAACATAACCATTGAAAACATTCAAATACTAAATAAAGAAACAAACATAAACAAACGCAAAATTAAAGAAGCCTTACTTATACAACAACTTAAACCCAAAATAAACCAATATAAAGGAACGCCATTATACCTATATTAATATTATAGATAAAATTATGTATTCAAACATCTAACCCCGCCCTCTACATTGCGACACTCAGTTACATAACCCCTTCCAAACATGTGGTCAACTTCCGGTCAGTTACCTCTTTCTTTGTGAACCTGACGATGACCGAAGAAGGTCGAAACGTTGTTCGCTCTTCTATGTAAAATATTTTCTCAACCCAAACGTGCTGTTTTTGCATATATAAAAAAGAGGTAGTTCAGATAAACATTGATTATTCTATCAAGGATACAACAAAGAGGTAGAAAAAATGAAAACTGATTATTGTACCCAAAATATAACACACAGAAGAAGGAAAGATGATCATTAATTACTTTAGCCAGGATATAACACAGAGTATTGTACCCAAGATATAACATTCAAAGGTAAAACAGATAAATGTTGACCAATGTACCCAGGATATAACACACATAGGTAAACAGATGAACATTGATTACTCTACCCAGGATATAACATAGAGTATTGTACCCAAGATATAACATTCAAAGGTAAAACAGATAAATGTTCACCAGTGTACCCAGGATATAACACACATAGGTACAACAGATGAACATTGATTACTCTACCCAGGATATAACATAGAGTATTGTACCCAAGATATACCATTCAAAGGTAAAACAGATAAATGTTCACCAGTGTACCCAGGATATAACACACATAGGTACAACAGATGAACATTGATTACTCTACCCAGGATATAACATAGAGTATTGTACCCAAGATATACCATTCAAAGGTACAACAGATAAATGTTCACCAGTGTACCCAGGATATAACACACATAGGTACAACAGATGAACATTGATTACTCTACCTAGGATATAACATACAGATAGACCAGTTGAAGATTGATTTCTGTACCCAGGATATAAAAAACAGATGTAGTGCAGATAAACATTGATTATTGTACCCAGGATATAATACACAGAGGTAAAACACATGAGCATTAATTACTGTACCCAGGATATAACACAGGGGTAGAACAGATGAACATTTATGACTGTATAAGATTTAACACACAAAGGAAAAACAGATAAACGTTGATAACTGTACCAAAGATATGAGAACTCACAGGGAATACAGATGAACATAGATAATTTAATTGTACCCAGGATATAACATACACAGGTAGAGCAGTTGAACATTGATTTCTATACCCAGGATATATCATACATATATCTATTAATCTAAGTTAGAACCTAAAATAATGTTTATTTTCATACTAAAACCTGAAAAAAAGCAAAATTTTTCCCACCTGTTATTTCAAATATCAAGAAAAATATTTTTCAGTGCATGTAATTGGCCATGTACTATTATGTTTTTTACTATGAACTTAAGAAAAGTGTGGTTTGCATAAGTATTTTTAATTAATTTATTTTATTTTTGTACCTTATTATTTAAGTATTTAAAACATCAGCATTAAAGATCATAGGATATTTTCAACAGATAAATTAATATTTTTCAAAAAGGAAAACCAAAAAGGAAATACATTTGATGTTTTCATTTTTCTGAATCATCGTGACACAGTGTCAGGATAGAAGGAAAAATTATGATCAGACACCAGAAATTAAATTGTTCACTCGCAATTGCATTCTAAAACCAGTTATCATATCCTCTAGAAACATCAGAATAAAAATGTACTGCAATTTTCTTAACTTTCTTTTTAAAGGATACGGCCTTGCTCTATAAATTGCGTTGCAGTTTTCAAGTTTTCAGCCATGTGGTTTCAAACCATTATTACAGGAAGCCGCCTTCTGTAAGAAAAAAGTAAATAAAAGCAATTCACAGTTGCACTTTGATCACTAAATAACGTAATTCACAACACTATGACTTATAATATAAAATCAGTATTGTAGAATACTTTCCTTTGATCAGATTATAAAAAAAATTACAAATGAAATTCAGTATACACATTTTTTGTGGATATTTTCACTTTATTTGTATTTAGGATAAAATAAAAAAAAATCTTAAAATTTGCTTTAACTGTTGCTGAGATAGCCCCTTTTGTTACTACATATAAAATTCTGACAACCTTATTTATAAATGTGATTACCCAAAAAAGAAACATCTCATTGGTTACAATTATATTAGTGTGTTATCGTAGTTATTAATAAATACAATAGCATTTGCTGCCTTCAAACAAAAATGCCAAAAATAATGTCCTAACTTTTACAGATGATTATACAAGAGTATTCATGATAAATAAACATAGATGAAACATAGGTGGTAAGTGACAAATTCTGATTGAAACTTGTAGAAAAAAGATTTGAAGGAGTTTTCCACAATAGCTCAGTACAAATGAACATCTCTATAGACTTCTGTTTTTCATCTTTAGGATCTTAACGATTTTTACAGATCAGTTCTCCGAGACTTCCTCTACAGGCATCACTTTTAACAAAGATGTTGCTGCCCATTTCATCTTTGTTCAGTATCCTATATTTTTTGTTCTTGCACAAAACAATTTAAATATTACACACGAAGTTAATGACAAGAATGAAAAAACAATTTTTTTATATTTGTATCTTAACACTTATTAGAAAATTTAATCATAATTCATTGAAGTTACAAATGCAACACATTTAGTCTTCCACAAGATGACCACACACCTAGTAATTCAGTTATTAACATACTACATTTTGCCAATCAACAACAACTATGTAATAACAATTACATGTAAACATAAACAGAACATGTAAGGTGAACGTAAAGTGATAATCTGATACAAAAGCCCACTTAAAGAAATTTTATTTTGTCTAATCTCTCACCCAGGTCGGCCAGGTGCACTTAGTGATTGAAGAATCGTTGTTTGATAACGTTTTACACACATAAAGACATGGTAATAAAGATGAAGATATGCTTTATTAGAAACATGACATTTACTTACAAACATTGAAATGTTGGTTTTATGTGACTGAAATATTCTTTTATTTTAGATTAATTCGTTTTTATCGTTAGACTCATGACTTTGTTTTAAGATAAACTTATATTTTGGGGAAAGGAAGGGACATTACATATTTTATTACCTTAGATTTTTTATAAAGGTTTATAGTATTAATTGAAGCATGAAACAATTCAGTAGAAAACTTGTGTGTGAAATACAACTTGTTGTGGTGTTATCTAGCCTGTTTTTCATCCAATGACGTATGCTCTTATTATTTGTTAAACTAGTTCTAATATAACTCCATGGCATAAAAGTACCCAATATTTATGATCGTTAACTATTACACAAGAAAAAGTTTCAAAAGATTGACGTATATCAAATGGTTGAGCGCTCGCTTAGGAGCAAGACATACCTTTTCTCGAGTGGTGTGTTCTTACGGCATGGCCAGGTGGGGTAAGGTGTTCGACTCGTAATCTGAGGGTCGCGGGTTCGAAGCTCTGTCGCACCAAACATGTTCGCCATTTCAGCCATTGAAACGTTATAATATTATGATCAATCTTACCATTCATTGGTAAAAGAGCAGCTCAAGAGTTGGCAGTGGGTGATGAGGACTAGCTGCCTTTCCTCTGGTCTTACACTGCTAAATTACGGACGGCTAGTGCAAATAGCCCTCGTGTTGCTTTGCGCGAAATTCAAAAACAAAAATATTACGTTAAAAGCAATTGTCTAAAGGACATTTTTTTTCGAAAAAATGTTTCAAGTTTAATACCTTTGAATGGTATTTCAGTTGAACAATTCATCATGGCAATAAGTACGCTGTCAGAAGCAAATACAAATATAGAGTGGCGCAGCTATTGAGGATTCTCTCAACAACTGTCCCATTTGAAAGTTTTTTAGATAAGATTACATTAAATTAACATACGACACATTTTTCTCATTTTTAATAGATGTTTTTATTTTGTTTGCCAGTAATACCAAGAGCGAGTCTCACGTATATCCCCAATTTTATTTTAATACTCATCATGGTCTTCCCCAGTCTACGCTAAAATATGAATTATTTTATGTAGAATGTTGTTGTTGTTGTTTTGAATTAAGCACAAAGCTACACAATGGGCTATCTGTGCTCTGCCCACCACGGGTATCGAAACCCGGATTTTAGCGTGTAAGTCCGCAGACATACCGCTGAGCCACTGGGGGGCTATGTAGAATGAAGAAAGTAAGTTAATATTTGAGACCCTAGGCATAATCAAATACTTCAATCGAAAGGGTTTGACTTTTGAGTGTGAAACTATAATCAGATCTCAAATCGGTCAAGATATAATGGTTTTATGCGCTCAGAATTTTGTATTAAAAAACAAACAAAGAGCCAATTTTGAGCTGTTATACAACGGCTAAAAGTAGTCGATGTCTTAGAATTCGTTATTTTTCAAACGTTCTCAAATTTTATGGATCTACTATCCATAAAAATATCTGTTTACCCATAAAAAGTGATATATTACTGTCTGTCAATCAGTTATTAGTTATATACTGCTGATCCATTTTATCCCAATATGGATAAGGTAATTTATTGGTATTGAAATTTTATCTGTACCAATGATTTTTTTCTCATTGTAAATAAACCTCAAGTTGAATGCGAGTGTCCTTATATACCAGCGGTTTTATATTGTTTCATTAATATTGTGTATGAAGCTGTTTAACTTGAAAACCAAAGTTACATAACACAAACAGTTTGTTAACTCTTTCCAACTGATATTACAGACGTTCCGTATTACTTATGAAACAGTGGGATACGGATGTATAAAGTTTTATTACTGTAGGCTTAAAATTGATGTATTATTATATGGCTGACCACACATATTAACTTCAGTATTAGTTGGTATCTTTGGGAAAATACAACTTGTTTATACACATCGGTTCCTTTGAGAGTTGAGAAGCATTTCACTCAGTACTTAATTCAATACTTTTAAGCCCCTGAAAACATTCCTTTATTTGTTAACCATTCCAAAAATAGGAGAAGATAATATGTCCTTCATAACGATATCACACCATGAGGGGATAAGGGAAATCGGTTGATTAGTTCTATGGTTACACTAACCGTTTTGATTTTCTTATGACTTCTAATTTATTTCATACCCAGATGATTTTATTTTTTGGCTCACATACTTATGTACACATGGATAAAAAAGTTAGGTTAGTAGAAAATTCTAATGTTTTATTTACGTGTTAGCAAGCAGTGTAATGAGTTTATTTTGATATAGCATGCAGTTTATTCTCCCTAGGAAAGTGTGTTTTTAATCTCTCTGTTTATTTTGATTTTTCTTTTAGAAAAATGTAATATCTACAACCCTTGATACATGCAAAATATATCTCGAACTCTATATCTATCAAACGTGATACCTGTAACACTTGATATCTATAAAACATAAAACCTACAACATTTGTATCTATAAAATATAACACCTATAACACTTAATACTCAATATGTGCTCAAGTTACCTTTCATTTTATAGCTATATTCTAAAATACTTTCATAATTGTTTTCCTTTTAGCTGCCTTTTCTTTTTAATTTTCGCATTTACATTAAAATAGATATTCCTCGTTCTTGTTTTCTGTTTATTGTGACTCCCCTTTGTTTCATAAAGTTGGGCCTGGCATGGAAAAGTGGTTAAGGCGCCGCATTCATGACCTACAAACTGTGGGTTTGAATCCCTGTCGTACCAATCAAGTTTAGAGGACTCTTTATTCCCACGCCAACAAAGTTGCCAAAAGACTTATTTTAGGCTATTAGCCTTTTAGCAAATATAGTTGCTCGTTGAGACGAGAACATTGGAAGCAATATTGTGTCTCAGCTGAAAGACAAGGCCAAAGAGTTTAAGTGTCTTTTATGAGACAACAGATGTGTCCGACGCTGTTGAAAGTGAGGGTTGTCCCAAGTCCATGGTTCTTTACTGCACTATTCATCAGCAGACACTGTATGTAAAATATTTGCATCTGTTTCGTGTCATGGAACGAGCAGTTTCAACAATGAACTTCATTCTCTTTCATGAACTCAACTGTTGTCAACTCCGTGAATTTCTGGTGGAAATAGAAGCAACTTATCCCGATTGCTCCACCACACTTAGCTGTTGGAAAGTTATGTTGTGATTTTGGAGCTTAGAAATCAAAGAACAGCACTCAGCCATTACTTGCAATCTGTAAATGGGTTTGTAAATCAGCTTTCTCTGAAGGCTTAACCATGTATCTGAATGAATTCCATCTTAAATTACAAGGTGAAACCGTTCTTGTCTGTGGTATATACACCGAGATGAAAGCATTTCGGCAAAAACTAATTATTGTTGAGTCCCGGTTGATGAGGAGTTGCTTTACATATTTGCTATGTTTTAAAAGTTCAAGCAAGAAGCAGGATCCCTATTCCCACGCACGTGTGCCACAGATATCCTTTGTAACCTGAAACTACAGTTCAAGAAGCGTTTTTCTGACCTTGATTCGAGTGCAACAGAAATGAAGAGTTACAACCATCTGTTGTGTTATTGATGAACTGCCACCTGTAGTTCAAATGGAAGTGACTGATCTATAATCTAACGACATGATGAAGGACAAATACAAAGGGAAACTGACAGAGTTCTATAAATGCTTTCCAAGTGATCAATGTTCATTTAAAAATCTTTGCTGGTGGATTCATTTCAGTTTTTGACACAACCAATATTTGTGATAATACATTTTCAAAGATGAAGTACGTGAAATCTTGTTACAGATCAACCTTATCTGACGAGTGTTTGTACTCACTTTTGATGACAGGGAACACTGATTTTGAACCTCAGTTAAGTGTAAGTTTGTCAGAAAAACAGTAGTTTCATACTTGTCACTAATGATAAAGAAAGACGATTGTACATTGTAAATATTTTTAATATGTTCGCTTATGAGAAATAAATTAGTGGTGGTGTATTCTGATCGTGTTTACATCCCAACTTAATTTTAACACGACACCTCCGGTCTGCGAAGCCTAATGAGATCTATCTCCCTGCTCTTGTCCAAAAAGCTTTGGATACCTCTGTACTCTGTACTAGTTTATGAAAAATATGCTAGAAGGCACCATTGAATCAATCATTCAATGTTCTCATCATCGTTTTTATTGTCCATGTTCGTCACGACAACAAGATTTGATGTTACAGCATCTGTCCAGCAAGTACTTAAATTTCGGTTTCAGCTATATTGTATAGTTAGAAGTGGATTCAGAGTCCTTTAAGAAAGTGATCTATTCAGTTATAGAAAGATGTAAACGTTGATAAGTATTTTTGAGCAAATTAATAAACTTCAACGTTATTAACTCCGATTCTTATAATTAAAAACGTAAAGCACCATCTTTGTTTGTTTGTTTGTTTTGGAATTTCGCACAAAGCTACTCGAGGGCTATCTGTGCTAGCCGTCCCTTAATTGGCAGTGTAAGACTAGAGGGAAGGCAGCTAGTCATCACCACCCACTGCCAACTCTTGGGCTACTCTTTTACCAACGAATAGTGGGATTGACCGTAACATTATACACCCCCACGGCTGGGAGGGCGAGCATGTTTAGCGCCAATCCGCAACCTTCGGATTACGAGTCGCACGCCTTACGCGCTTGGCCATGCCAGACCCCAAAGCACCATCTATCATGTGTTTGACCAGTGTGCAACAGAAGTGTCTGTACACCTGTAATCAGATTCTTTAAAGAGTGCTGCAACGTTTACAAGAACATTCTAGCTTTTCGGTTACAGAATACACTATTATGGGAATCTCCAACACTGGCTAACTGGATAAACACGACTTCGATTCATCGCCAGTCCAGTTCTTGAGGTGAATAGGCTTCGCATACTAGTGGTCAGTTTCAGAAGAGTAAAACGATGTACCTAAGGTATGTCATGCTGCAAACATCGTACGGTACGACATATCTAAAATTATTAATAACTGACACCTTATCACTTTCGCAATAAATTCACTTGTTCACAGCGGTGTAGAAAGTAAGCTGGTTGTTGTGTGTGGAGTTACACAATCAGCGACTTTAAGTTTCAAAACTAACCTTTTGTACAAGTTGGTCGGTAATTGTGAACAGATATAGGCATTCTCAGAAGCGACAGAAGTTTATCCTGTCATTACTTACGGATGTGTGAACAGCCAAGGATTGTAGTATTCTAATTAGTCGAAATGCAATCTACTCTTTCTATTGTTTTCTCTAATTATTGTCCAGTTCCACAAAGTTCACACACTTTTCACAGTCATGGACGGTTTACGACACATTAAAATTGGATAATTCTATTAAACATTTTCCAGGTGAGCATGTGCTGGTAGTTATTGAATAATCGGGAATATCAGTGTAATAGTGATGAATGCTCTCTGGGTGGGTTATAAGAATGACAGTCAACCAAACAATTAGAGTCAAAGCTGAATGAAGTCTTTGTTACATCAGATGCTGCTGACTGCCTGCCTTTCATCCAGTTAGTACTTTAAAATTACAGACAGATATGCCTGAATTCTAAAAGTATCTGTCTTGATCAGTTGCGAATAAAAAAATTGGAGCTTTGCTATATTGTATTTCATATACGAATTATACTCGTCAGTAGAACTAAGGTCCAAAGTAAGTCATATAACATGTACATGATTTGTTTTTCTGTTACCGTAGTGTTCTTTAATTATTTTATAAGCAATCTCAAGAAGCTGTAGAGTAGCGTAATGAAATGTTTTATCAGAATGTAAAAGGAACTGACGCAAGACAAACAGAAGCAAACCCAGTAAACAAGTTTAAACACGATATTTATTCACACTATGTATGACCGTGTTTTTATTAAACTTCCTGACTGCCAGAGCAGGAAGAAATCATGTTTTGATATCGTAAAGGCAGATATTAAGCTTACATATAGTATTGTTAAGTCAGACCGTATTTGGTGCGGTATCCCATGATTAGAGATTTACGTATGAAAACGACAATTTTCTTTATGCCATTTTGAGGTAGAGAAACCTCCAAAATATTCTATCCTGTAAAAATCTTTAGTAACACTCAACTTGAAGACAATTTGAATCATTATAAGTCACACAAGTGACTCTGTGATATCTAATAATGTAATAAGATTTGCGCAAATTTAATACATTCCACATTCTTTTTGCAAAGACTTTAACGAGCTAAATGCAGAAACCCTGCACAGAAATGTATTTACAAATAAAGATTAAGTCCTCTTGGTGTGGATTCCTGTACGTGGTGAAGGGACCACCCAGAGAAGGTTCTATTCTTTCATTTTACATTTTCTGGGATCTAAAAATCCACTCACGTACTTGCCGTGCGTGGCAACCTGTAAAGCGGAGGAGAGACTTTTGGTGGTTAAGACGTCTCCATCCCTAACACACCACTTTGGTCTCGTATTACTGTAGACAGCAAGACTATGGGTAACCCCGCAGGGTCAATCTGATAGTTTACTTTGACTAGTGTCAACCAGGCACCAGTATTGGATGTTCTCTAAAATTATTGAGGACAGATGCTGGTGTTCAGGTATAGTGATCACGAAACCCTGGTCCTTGTTTGATCTTCACGATGGGTGGGATCAGTAGGCACCAAAATATTCTTTCTTTATTATGGATCTCACAAATACAAATTTAAATAATATGGTAAAAGAAACAGTCCACAGGTAAAGGACCACGTCTTGAAGATTCTGAGCAGCAATATTCAAGCTCTGTAAAACCTGTACCTCACTTTGTTATATTACATTCTCTTTCAGACTAACATTTAGGGCAAATGTCTCTCAGCTTATTCAGAAGGGATTAGAGGGACTTGATGGCTCTACTACGTCCTCCTAATCGATCCAGAGCAGAATCTATGGAGGCCGATAGACTTTCCTCGAATAAAGAGAAAAAAGACGTCATCGAAAGCAAAAGAGCTCTCCACCCAATTCACCTACACATAAATAAAAATGACCACTTTGATAAGGTGGAACTATCAAGTTTTACGTTCTAATCTCGATTACATCAAAGCACTGATTGCTCCTTACCATCCTGTATGTCTTTTCTTACAGGAAACAGATCTGAAACCTGCCGATACAGTCTCATTTCGGCAGTTTTTTTTTATACAGAAATGACAGGTTGCGTAACGTAGGAGTGCATGAAAGAGAATCACTGTTGATCGTCAAGCATGTTGCCTCTCGACACACTCTTGAAAGTCGTAGCCATCTGTGTTTTCTTGGATTACCATCACTGTTTGTTCTCTTGACGAAATCTATGATCAGTCAGACCTTGATGCTCTCTTTAAACAGTTGCCGTCTCCCTGTTAAATCCTGGGGAACTTTAATTGACCATCATCCTTTATGGAGAGGTACCGATATTGATGGGAGGGGTCTTATATTTATTTTGCTCTTATACTGGTTTTTTATAAATATTTTCATGCACCTACTCAGTGTTTTACTGCTATTAACCTCTCAGCTTGAAAGTAACTCAAGATACATTGATAATTTTCCTATCATTTTGAGAGATACTGGACGTGGTCGATATTCCCCGTCCTGCGTACCCCAGTAGAAGCTGGATCGAGCCAGCTGGACCTCTTTCACTGCTCTCGCGGAATTTGATCCTGCCGTCTTCAGTAAGATCGATAGACGACTGCGTGACAGCAATGTCTGACTGTATTATGTAGGAAGCTGCTCAATATATTCCCAAATCTTTCACACGTTTACCACGATATCCTTGTCCATAATGGATTCTGAGTGTCATATAGCACGGAAAGCTCGAAAATGGGGTTTGGAATAACTTTCGTAGGTATCCCACATTTTCGAACCACATCGTTTCCAGCGGACCTGTCCACATGTTTGATAGGTAAGACGTCTCATCAGGTACAAGAGTTGAAAGGTCAGTGAGCAGTATAATTCTGTCTTCCTTTTGATATTGCTCTGTGATGGCTAGGAAATAGCTGATGCCCAGAGCATCACTGATACTTCTGGTGAGAGCTTTTGCCAGATATCTTGGACTTCTGCTTCATCCTCCACCTTCTCAGCCATTAAGACTTAGGCTAAGCGATCACCTCTTTCCTTTCAAGCTGATTGTCTCTATGACTATAATCATCCCTTTACACTGGTTAAATTCAAACTGGCCCTTATTTGGTCCGATCTGATGATATACTCTATGAGATGCTTCGCCATATATATCCTGCTTCTCTTCCCATTTTTCTAGTTGTTTTTCACCGGATATGGCAGGAGAATGTTTTTCCTGGTACATGGTGTCATCTAATTACTTTGACAAACTGTCTCTGTAAGACCATAGAGAGAATGGTTGATGTTCATCGTGTTTGGTTCCTCTAATCAAAAATCTTGATCTCTCACACTCAGTGTGACGACATCGATTCACCAATGTTGATCAGAGAAGCCTTTTTCAAATGAAAACATTTTGCATTCATATTCTTAGACCTTGAGAAGGCTTATGATACAACGTGGAGGTATAGCATTTTGCGAGACCTCTACTTACATGTATTATGCAACATGATCGTATGTAGGTTAAGACAGTTAACTTCTTAATTGGGATTACCAATATATTTATTAAATAAAAAGAAGTACTTAGAATTTATCACAATTATTATCAGAAATTTTGCTTGTTCTTTTTATTTTGGGCCCCCCAGTGGCTCAGCGGTATGTCTGCGGACTTACACGCTAAAATCCGGGTTTCGATACCCGTGGTGGGCAGAGCACAGATAACCCATTGTGTAGCTTTGTGCTTAATTCAAAACAACAACAACTTTTTTTATTTTGAAAAGAAAATAGGGTTACGTCCGACTCAACCAACACGCTTCATTACCAGAATCTGTGAAATACACGAGTTTTGATCTTTAGTGGATGATAAATGTGTTGTTATGAATGTCGCTCGTTTATGTGGCGTGGACTAATCAGTCGCACAGTGAAGTGGAAATCGTAAAATTAAAAGCTTCGTATTTAATAATGAACTAAATGGTCATGGAAGGAGAACCAATAGCTAAAGGTAACACGATAAATAATAATATTCTGTTAATAAAAGTTTAAATGATACTTTTCTTTTAGCACTACCGTTGACATTTTATGTTTGACACAGTTTACATATTCTCTAAAGCTGGAAACTACTTTTAAATCAACAATAAATTTAAAGATAATTTGTATGAGTATTTATCTTCATATATTTTTATCCTTTCATATCACATGATAATTGCTCAGAGAAGCTTTGCAGTAAGCTGAAAAATCTCGAACCGTGATTGACCCTGGAAGTTTTAAACTTTTACCAGAAGGTCATGGGAAATCAAACCTCTGTGCGTCATTACATTCGCTATTCCAGGTGAGTTTGAAATATTTTCGTGTGATATAGTTAACACAATTTAACTTGTTTGATCAAGGCAAAATATTAGAACATCGTCTCAACATGTGACTCAAACGTATTTGCTTTCTATCCTGCTTAAAAAGTAAACAGTATTTTTAAGTACTATTTGCATTTGTAGTTTTACTTATTCTATAACCGCAGACTTCATGTTGCTACTCGAAATTTAGAAAATCGCTCGTGCGATAACAGACTTTCTCTCGCACACAAATTGATAATCCAAGCTTTTTTCTTTACAAGGAAGAACATACACATGTCGTTTGTCTGTTTTTTAAGGGTAATGTAAGCTTAATGAAATACTTTGTAAGATTAAATACCTTTCATGAGCCTAATGTCGCTATAGACAAATATGACCCTTAAACAGAGGTTACTTTACTGTGTAAATAAATATTTTTAGCAATAAAACATTGTTACCTATCCGGTTACTATCATATTTAACGAAAACTATTTTGTTTTTCTTACTTTTTGCGTTGACATGGTGCCACTGCTGAGTTTCAATAACTTATTTGTAATAGATCATTTGTCTCGAATCTTCATAGCTAGAAGTTAATCTCATATGGTTGTTATAACTAATCGAAATAATTTAAATTTAAAATGTATTGATCTGTTGTTGTTTTGAATTAAGCACAAAGCTACACAATGGGCTATCTGTGCTCTGCCCACCACGGGTATCGAAACCCGGATTTTAGCGTGTAAATCCGCAGACATACCGCTGAGCCACTGGGGGGCAGTATTGATCTCATCCGTCATATTAAATATTGCTAATATTATATAAAAAATTAGTGTCTGTGAGGTACACTTGTTTTGTAAATGTGTCTTTAAAATAGAGCACTATATCTTAAAACTTAGTATTTTTTGTAATATAAGTTATAGTGTAATGAAAACTTTGTAAAGTTATTTATTTACATGTTTGTGACTTAAGTTATGCCGCATCGAGTCGTCTCCAGCGTTTGAAGAGCATAAAAATTACACTTGTGGTTGCATTCATTTCCCCAAGCGCAGATATTTAACATATCTTCAAAGAATTTCTTTACAAACGTCACATCCTAGACTTGCTTGACATAGAGGTTGTTCCGTATACCAAACTTCAAAGAAATACGTTTAATTTGCTCAAAAATCTATATTCGTCTCATATCTGTTATCGTCTTTTCACCAAGTGCAGTATTGGTAGAATTTAATTAATCTCTTGCCTATTTAAATCACAAGAATGCGATACAGTAAAACTTGGTCGACTTTAAAAAGAAATTGAATAGTGACATCTTTCACTTTAGCACAGTTTAGGGTATAAGATTAAATATGAAAGGTAGAGATGTTTTGTAGAAGTTTGTTTTGAATTTCGCGCAAAGCATGATTCTCACAATTTTAGTATGGACGACACATTGGTTGGTGTCTACGAAGAAGCCCACCAAGTTGGCCACACTTGAAGAGCTGTGACGGTGACGCTGTCAGTTGGTGATGTTGATTAGTTGCTTTCCAGTAATACGTCACTGCTATATTAGGAACGTCTAGGACAGATAGCTCTGGACTATCTTTGCGCGAATTTCCAATTACACAAAATCTTAGGTGTTTGGGTGAATTGCATGATGACCTGGAATAGCAGGTCAGTCTTGAAGTCCTGAGCTAATTTTCTTATCAGCCTGTTGAAAGGCAGTTTGTGGAAGAGCTGCTCAATGGACTTCTGGTAAAGGCAGAAGTCTTTTGTAAACGAGAATCCCCACAATTTGTCAGTTGGTGATGTTGATTAGTTGCTTTCAAGTAATACGTCACTGCTATATTAGGAACGTCTAGGACAGATAGCTCTGGACTATCTTTGCGCGAATTTCCAATTACACAAAATCTTAGGTGTTTGGGTGAATTGCATGATTCGAAAGTCGTGTATGCTCAAATAACAATATGAATTCAATAAATAAAAGTATATACACTCATCTTTATTATTATGACAAAATTTACAGCAATTTAAAGTCTAGTCTCAAATTCCCAGGTACAACTTATCAGAGTGATTTTTTTTAATGAATGATTCACAGGTTTGATAAAGATAAAAGAATAAAACTGTCTGAAAACAGTGAATATTAAAACCTTGGTGATGTCTAAATATCATGTATTTATGCAAGGTGATAGAACTAGTAATTTGTGTAGTTTTATTATTTTGTTCCTTGTGGTAAAATATTATTATGAAATGGATGTGTATAATGAATTGGACACACATGAATTAAGTCAGCCTTCAAAAACATAGTTGTAAAAAACATACAGAAATATACAAATTCTCTTTGTTTACCTGAAGATGACCTGAGAAGTTTGAAGCCTTGTTGTCTACTTTATTTTAATAAAAGTTTTAATACCCGTACTAGCCGTATTGAAATACATTGTTACTTCAAGTAGGTTTCTCGTGATTACGAAGTACATCATGTTGAAGACTCCAAAGAAAAAACCTTAACTTTATATGACAGTCTGATGACAGTAGTGGTAGCTTGTTGTTCTATGAAGTTTGTAGTGATTAGAGAAGCTGGGTATCTAACAACCAAATTCTCATTCGAAATGATGCTTCTTTCTTCAAACAGATAATTAAAGTAAAACAATACATAAGTTATGATGACGTCACTCTACGAACCATGGACACATTTCAAAGATGAAGAGAAATATCTATGATGATATTTATTAAGTTAAACATTTATAGAAAAGTAAAAGAACGTTTCAAAAACTGAAATGTCACAGTAACAAAAAATGCATTAACGAAAGCTTAGATTATTTATCTTACCAGTTTGTTAAATGATTTATGTTTAAGTTTTGGATGCTATTCTTCGTGGTTTATTGGTAGTTCAACTGGGAAATGGACATGTGAAGATGCTGGGTGCACAAGTACCTAAACAGCAAATAAAGAGAGAGACAAGCGTAAAGTCGGAACACGTAGTCGGTTTGGGTTCGAATCTCCGTCACACCAAACATGCTAGCCGTTTCAGAGATGGTGGAGTTATAATGTGCCGTGCAATGTCACTATTCGTTAACAAGATGGCACCGGGAGGTGATGACTAACTACCCTCCCTCCACTGTTATACTGAAAAGGGGCTATCGCAAGTATCC